>OZ022509.1:79003334-79057243 GCA_963989385.1 Ctena decussata
AGAGATGACGATATGAAACAAGAGGCCTATGGACCACAAAGCTCACCAGATCTCTAGCTCAAAATTGCTGTCATATTTGTACCGGCTAATACAAAATATACAACTAAAAAATCTCAGTCTGACAGTTTGTTGAGTTGATAACAAAATATATATAACTAAATTCCATATTTTGATCGCAGTAAACGCCATTTTTCAATTTTCCCCATTATAAGTCAATGCAACTCTAAGTTGCCATAGCAATCAAATGAAAGAGCCGATTTTCATAAAAAAAAAACACAAACCTTCAATCCCCCAGGATACTACAGGTGAAATCTGTGCCTTATCGGCCCAGTGGCTTCTGAGGAGATAATTCTTTAAGTATTTTTTCCATTATTTATGCATTTTGGTTTCCATGGCAACCAATAAAAGGAGCAATGGGCCCAATAACATAAAGCTAGACTGGTAGAAAACTTCTTAAGGAACATTTCTATAAAAGTTTTGTCAACATATCTGCAATGGCTTTGCAGTATATGCCTTTTTTTATTTTCCCCATTATAAGTCTATGGGAACTCTAAGTTGCCATAGCAACCAAACTAAAGGGCAGATTTTCATAAAAAAGGCAAACTTTCAACCCCCCAGCCTAAGGATACTACAGATGAAATATGGGCCTTATCGGCCCGGTGGTTTCAGAGGAGATTATTATTATGCTCCCAGTGACGATAGTCAGGGGGCATTAAGATTTGCCCCTGTCTGTCCGTCCGTCTGTCTGTCCGTTCGTCACACTTTAGGGTATAGCGTTTGTGTAATAAACTCCTCCCACAGTTTTCAATGGATCTTTTTCAAACTTTGCGTACATATTGTGTACATATTGATGATGTGCATGTGGATTAATTCATTTTGACAGAGCTACGGCCTTTTGTACTTGGTCTTTTTAGGCAAATTTTTGCATTGTATGGTATGGAGTTTCTGTAAGCAACTTCTTCCACAGTTTTCAATTGATCTTTTTTAAACTTTGCATACATGTTGTGGACATATTGATAATGTGCATGTGGATTTTTGATGGTGCTAGAATAAATTTTGACAGAATTACAGCCTTTTGAACTTAGTCATTTTAGAAAATTTTTGCGTCGAAGGGTATGGAGCTTGTGTAATTAACTCCTTCCACAGTTTTAGATGGATCTTTTCCAAAGCTTGCATACACGCTGTGGACATACTGAAGATGTGCATGTGGGTTTTTGATTGAGCTAAATTTAATTTTGACAGGATTACGGCCTTTTGATCTTAGTCAATTTAGGCATATGTTTGCATGGTATGGTAATTCCTTTGTGTAATCAGCTCCTCCCACAATTTTCAGTGGCTGTTTTTCAGATATTGTACACTTGTTGGGGACATGCTGAAGATGTGCATGTTGATTTTTGATTTAAAAAAAAAATAATAATTTTGACAGAATTATGACCTTCCAAACTTTGTATTTTATGCTGCATTTCACTATAGGTTATGGAGTTTGTGTAATGCTTTTAGTGGGTTCTTTGTAGATAGTGATTTAGCTTAAAAGGTGGTTTAGAACTTAATGTACACATGTCCTGTGACAGGCACTGCACGGGGGCATCATTAGTGTCTTACACAATTTTCTAGTTAAGTATTTTCCCCTTTGTTGCATTTTGGTTTTCATGGCAACCAATAAAACGGGCAATAGGCCAAGAACATATAGCTGATATAAGACTTCTCAAGAAACATTTCTATAAAAGTTTTGTCAAAGTATCTGCAATGGCCTGGCAGAAAATGCCATTTTTTCAATTTTCCCCATTATAAGTCTATGGGAACTCTAAGTTGCCATAGCAACCAAACTAAAGGGCAGATTTTCATAAAAAACACAAACTTTCAATCCCCCATCCCAAGGATGCTACAGATGAAATTTAAGCCCAATCTGCTCAGGGGCTTAAGAGGAGTTGTTGTTTAAAAGTGTTGACGGACGACGACAAACGACGACGGACGACGACGACGACGGACAACTGCCTATCCTATAAGCTCCCCCGGAGCCTTCGGCTCTGGTGAGCTAACCATTGAGATATATTAATGTCTTTTGCTACGAAATAAACAATGCACGAGTGTGTGGTATAAACAGTTACTTCACTAAGGGAATAGGTGAAGCAGGGTCCGAACTATGCCCGAATGTTTTCTTTCTTCATGTTTATGACCAAAGTTTCTTTGAAAATTGTAATGTTTTTAAAAAATGACGAATGTGAGAGTTCAGTATACTAAATGACCACCAAAACTCTCACCTAAATGTCCAACATCTATACTTCTAAAGGGATGAATGGGCCGATTTGGAAAGAAAACGGAAAGATTTGCGGCAGATTTTTGGTATTGGTTAAGGCCCTGTCACACTACAACGTTTCAGACAACGTATGCCAACGTATGAAAAATTTATCCAATACGCTGGCATACGCTGGAGATAAATTAAAACATCAAACAGCAGCCGGTTTTGGAACGCACACATAGCGTACTGAAACGTATAAATAACTTATTCACAACTTATCCCTAGCGTATACATAACTTATACAAGCGTATAACAGCGTGTTCCCAGCGTATATGTAGCGTTCTTGTCTTATGCCGAACGCATGCACAACGTTAGTCTAACTTACGCCGACCTTATGTATAGCGTGTTGGAGCGTGCTTGGACGATCAGATGTAAAGCGACGGCTCTCTACAACACTTTTTAGTGTAGTGGACGTTGATCGATGAACATGCCTAAAGAACGAAAATTAGAGAACTTTGCAGGTAGTAGCTGGCCACCTGCATGCCTACTGTCGTCCCTATCATCACCCGACTGCCGTGCCTACGATGGTAGCCAACCTCCCTCTCGCGCAGACTCCAATGCCTCTTTAGTGGTATCCGTGGTGGCATCTGCAGCAGCTGTGGTGGCATCTGAAGTATTAACCCCCTCTCAAGCCCCAAAACGACAAGCAGAAGCGGTCCAAGAAGATTCCTTATTTAAAAGTGATGAATTGCTGATCTGTATCCAATATATATAGCTGAAGCCCAGGTCGCAGGCAGATATGTTACCTAAATATGCTCAGTGCGTTCGTGATACGTTGAATAAGTTCTAAGGTCGTCAGGCATAGGTTGGATACGTTCTGGATACGTTCGGTATAAGTTACAGGTAAGTTATCTATAAGTTAGAAATAAGTTACGCGTACGCTCCACAATGGACCTGCTGGCTGCCGACGTATGTCAACGTATGATTAACTTACGAGTTACGTGCATGAACGTACGCATAACTTACCTGTTGCGTACACCAAACTTATGACTAACTTATAAACAATACGTCGGCGTACGCTGAAAATTTTATGCATGCACAAAATTTTAGGCCGCATTCGACGTACAACAACTTATACCAACGTATTTGAGCGTACTCGTAACTTGTTCATAATGTACCCCTAACTTATTCAACGTACACCAGCGTGTTTACTAAATTTCTCATACGTCGGCATACGCTGATGTTATACGTCACTGTGTGACAGCCACATTAATGAAAAGGTTGCTCTTATTGATCGAAACATACTTGGTGAAATTCTATTTAAGCTTCGTCGATTTTGACATTTAAATACATATTACGTATTTGTTGAGAAAATTCTCCCATTCACGTAACTATTACTGATCTATTGTTTGCTTTTTTATTTGCTGTTGCTATTTTCTGCCTTTTATGGGCGCGTCTCATGTATTCATGTTTCAAATGTAATTTGATTTGCAATTAGTGTTTGCCCCAGATAATAAACCAATCAGATCACCCGAATTTTCAAACTTTCAATAGATTTATTGGTGTAGACTCGTCACTTATTCATGAAGAGAGTCTTCACCAATAAATCTACTGAAGACTTGAAAATTCAAGTGATCAGAAATGTACAGTCTTCTGTGGCTTGTCACGTCTAAAAATAGCTTCAACATGGCAGGTCAAATTGATTTAGAAATCAATGTAGATTTGAATGAGCGTTTTTTTCGCATTACAGAGGAACAGATGAAAGGAGTATTTGGTAATATTCTCCATAAAAAGTATTTTAAGGTTACTCATTAGAACCACCTCGACGAGGCGGTTCTATGGCAATCCATAACATTATTTTTAAAATAAAACACATAATCTTGTAAAACCTGAGGATACTTATTAGAATCGCCTCGACGAGGCAGTTCTATGGGTACCCACAGCATTGTTTTAAAGCATGTTGTAGATATTTGTTAGAATTGCCTCGAAAAGGCAGTTCTTATAAATATCCACAACATACGTTTTTCATGGAGAAATAAGAATAATCCCAAATTATCTCAAAATACTCCTCTTATACGTTCCTCTGCAATAAGATGCATCTCGTTACACAAATAAAATAACTATGATTTGTGTAAAGAGAAGAAAATAATCCTCATTCAAGAAATGAAAATAAAAGTGATCTGCCATGATTGAGCTCCAAAAACTGAACGAATGGAAATGTGCAAAGTCATCTGAACACAAATCATAAATGACAGCATGACACTCACTCTAGAAGCAGTATTTTAATTATGCTCCTCCTCTCCAAGCTAAATGACAAGTGACAAAAACTTTAAAAGCAGTATTCTAATTAAGCCCCTCCTCTCCAAGCTATTTTGGGACTGTCATGATATTGCATCATGTTTTGAGGTTGCATCATTACTATAATCAAAGTACATTGGAGAGTGGTCATTTTGGGATTTTTTTTATTTATCATTACTTTTTCTTTATTTTTAATATTTTTATAACAAAATATCTCTCAAATAAAGATTATCTGAAAGATGTTGGAAAACAGGAGAGACCAGGATCAGTTTATTATCTGGGGCAAACACTAAGCCGGTTAGAGGCTATGAAGAGAAATCTTCGCAATTAAGAACCTTCCGCTCGCTACGCTCGCTTCAGGTTCTTAATTGCGAAGATTTCTCTTCATAGCCTCTAACCTAAACTAGAGTTGAGTAATTCTAGAACAGCATATTTTCGAAAAATGAAACTGAAAGTAGACTGCTGGCTCTCTACTAGATGCAAATTATTTATGCAAATTGGATTAGACGCAAAAAAAACATTCGAAAAAAGAACAGAGCTGAAGACAGGGTAAATTTGGGAGGTAGAACTTAAAATATATTCCTATTATAATCGTTTTGTGAATTCATAAACACAGCCTACTGTTTTTTTTATAAAGCGAATCAAGTTTAAGCGTTTCACCCCAAAACCTATTCCATCATAAGCTCTTTACAGTAACGCATATTCAAGATGGTTCCGGATGTCCCTCTGGCATAGCTCTACTGCTGGCACACCGCTGCGAACAAAAAGTCTTGAATTTCAGATTTGAGAGCCTGTCACTGCTGTGGGTTCAAACTCAGTTCGGGACACATAAGAGATTTGATGAAATCAAATTCTGTATGCAGATGGTTTTTCTATGAGTACTCAGGTTTCCCTCACCTCACCTCAGAGAATACATCATGCTCATCCCCTATCCCTGCCCCCTCTGCCATATAAAAATAAATAAAACTATAACTAGCACTGGTCAGCAAAGTTTAGTAATAATAATATAATACGACAAACATTGATTTTTTTAAATTCAGATTCAGCACTTCATACCCTCAAACAGATATAGACACTTAATTTCACAGACAATACAGACAGTAATGGTGCTTTATTTAAAATACTGCTTTAAGTAATCCAAAACAAATAGCAGAAATGAGTTTCATTTTCTAACAGGAAAACAGATATGAAATAATTAAGTCATTTGTAATGTGGCAAGGCTTCACTGAAGCCCTTTTAACTAAACTTTATTTTCATTTAAACCAATGCATTCGCTTTTCAGTGATTTCTGAACAATAACCCTGTAAGAAATATCTGGAAGACTGAAAAAAAAAATGAATTGCAGCAGAGCAAATCAGCAGACTTGAAATTGTCTGTACACAGCAAATCCATTCTACCTATAGATTGCCCAGCAAAGACTGATTAAACTAAGAAGCCAAAGTTGTTCCGAGTCTATGCTGAGAGTACGTCATATTCTAGATACTAAAGTCTGTTCAGTCTGCGCTTGCGCGGGTCAATTCTAGAATTACTGACCAAAAAAATGCAAAAGGGCATCTTTTCAGCATCCATTATGTGAATCAATGTTGTTGCATCTAAGATCCAGAGTCTAGAATTTTGTGCTACTAGGATACAGGGGTGTAAATGGATTAAAAATGTACAGTAGATGGATGATGGATGTAAACTGAGCGAAATGTCAGTTTGGTTATGAAATGTTTGTCAGCATCTATTTTGATACTGAAGTATTTATATAACCTCCCTTTGAATGTTTGAACCTTAATGTAGTAAATCGTTTTGAAAATGCACGAGCGATTGTCTGTCTTGTAAAACTCCATAATAAGGCTTTATTACATGGTTTAACACCAAATTCCGGACACTGGATCTTAGGTGCAACACAGAAAACTGCTCGATTAGACGTTTTATTAAGTGTAGCTGGATAATTTGAATTTGCAAGCGCTGACATCATGTTTTTGCCATAAATCAAATAAAAAGTATACTTAACTATTGGAAATATGTTACAATAGCCTCTTGGGAGGCATAAAAGGGCCGTTATATTTGTAATTTTGCGTATCAAGAGAACAAAGCCTCTTTTATACCTATTGAATTTTCATGTCGTTATTACCTTTAATAATGGAAAATGCGAATGAGCAAACTAGGTCTTGATCAGACTGCTCGTTTGTTGAAAAATCTGAGTATGGTCTTTGCTCTTCCAATCCAATCAGCATTGCTTGCAATTGCCAGAGAGCATGATTGAGCCGCGACATTAGAAAACCAACAAAGATCAGTCTGGACATCCGCCCAGCCTGATCAGAGTCTTTGCTGTCCGCATTGTGGTAGCTTAGACCCTTAGCTATCTTTTAAGCGCCTAGTTCGGAGGCTGAACAGACTGGGCAGATGCCCAGGCTGATCTGAGTCTGCGCTGGGCGCACAACCACTTTGTTGGTTTTCTCGTGTTGTGGCTCATTATATGGATGACTATGGTTATTAGTAAGGTTGTCAATGTTCAGGATATTAATGGGGTATATATTAATCATTGTACACTTCTTGTATGCAAAGACGATGTAGCTTGATATGTATGTACCTGCATGCTGGGTTAAGATTACTTAAGTTAATTTCTAAAGAAATGGAACACCTAAAATAAACTTTTGTCATTGTACTAGATCTAAAATGGAAATGTTTTCTTTAACATGGTAGTATTGCACCTACAAAATGCATATAGACTCAGGATGAAAAAGAGTGTCGACACTGATCATGATCCGTCTGCTCCTTTTTGCAGCAGTTTGATCTGTTTCTGTATTGTTTGCCTAGGCCTGTGACTGTCTGTTCCTATATATAGATTATATAGATATTTTTACAGTGGCTTATTTTTATGCTGTATGATACTAAGATTACATAACAAAAAATTTCGAACAGGTTATTCACATCCGCATAAATCTTTTACCTACCACGTCAGTTTCTTTATTACATGGTCGTTTTGGTATTTTTAGTCAAGCCGCAAGACGGCTTGACTATATATTAATATGAGTCCAAGTTTTTTATGTGATGCGTTTGGTGTTTTAATTGCTTACTGATGAATAAAGAATCGATTATACGAGAAAGAAAACTTAAAACCTGTATGTTAACAGTCTCATGTAGATAACAATTATTAATTGAAATGTGGGACTAGATCTAGATGCGCAAGTAATAAAGGAAATGAGTACTTTGGATTCGGTCCGTAGAAATACCGGAACGAGAATGGTGAATAGATAAGAAGTGTAACCCGCATCCGCGTAAACCGCATTGGAATTTTATGAATGGCTGAACATGTATGTAGCAGCAAAATAAATAATGTTAAGGCATTGAAATTGTTACATATAGGACTAATCATTTCAAACCCACTAAGAAAATACGTAAGTCTGATCTAGTTGAGACTATAAACACAAAAAGTCGAATTCAAAGTACAGCCAAGTGTCAAAAGTCTTTCCCCAAAATATTTTTTCCATTGACTTTAGTGCATTTGCAAGTGTGCAAGAAATTATACTGTGAGACCTGTGCTCAACTATTCTTTATAATTTTTGCATACTTGAAAACCTAAAAGATTTCTGCAATATAAATTAATTTTTATTTTGCCCTAAACCTACTTACAGTTAACTGCAAGTCTTTGAACTTCAATAAAATTTTCAGAAATGCAGTTTTCTATTGACGACAATGGTGACGTGGTCCAAAATTTGCTGAAAAAAGTATAGGTGCTGTCTTTAAAAGCATATTTCTAAAAGAACAATCAGTAAGAGTTCAAATCAAAATTATTAGATGTTGCCAAAATTATTTCTCTTTCTAACCATATAAAATTTAATATCGTCACAGTGGGAACGCGTATCCATGGGGGAGTGATATTTTTATACAGATAGCAACGAAAAAAACGTTCTAAATTTCTGAGACTCAGATTCAATCGACGAAAGTGTCGCAATTTCAGTGATGCTTTGTCGGCGAATCAAACTACACAAAGCCGAAAATAAGATATGGTTTTATTCCTTACATCTTAATTTAATTCTCTGTGCCTTTAAGAGCAGAGCTAAACACCGAGATATTCTGCAATCGAACGTTTTACGTGATCATGTAAAGACGACTCTTATCCGCCAACTTCAACAGCAATTTTCAAAATAAATCGACTTTCTCCCGTCGACGGACATATGCCATGAAAAACCATGGTGTCT
Source organism: Ctena decussata (assembly GCA_963989385.1). Classification (NCBI taxonomy): domain Eukaryota; kingdom Metazoa; phylum Mollusca; class Bivalvia; order Lucinida; family Lucinidae; genus Ctena; species Ctena decussata. The sequence continues at coordinate 79,012,062 of OZ022509.1, forward strand.
GCCCTTTCTCCATTATAAAAATTAAGTAATTCGGTGTGTGGGACAATTTCCTTTGCAAAATAATGTTTAGGTACCCTATTTCATTTTCTCAAATTAATGGCGGATATTTTACCTGATCGATAGACAGCAAAATAATCTGTAATAAATTTAAACATTACCGAAATGTTCTTGAATCCTGAAATCCGACACACGAAGAGGAACGCATCTTGTAATTCAACATACAACAATATTTTTTTCAGTACTTTCTTCAGAATGATTGGGAAAAGAATTCTGATCAGTAGCCTACACCATACTGTAAACAAATCGATCGATTTATGACAGTTGTGACGCAATTACAGAACTGCGTCAACTGTTTCAAACTTCGCATTTACTTAATTATAAGTTATTAAGACCGGTACATTGTGGTCAAAATCAGAGGGACTGCTAGAAAAAATAATTTTGCCATCCAATTAATCCTGCACGTGCCAATATTTCAAAGCCTCTCCTGCAACTCACACGATCACCCTACCTAACTTAAGGCCCTCTACCCCCCCCCCCCCATCTTCCTCCACCCTTCCTCCATCCCCAACCCCCACCCCTACACACACACACGCACACAACTTTTAACCTTTCTTTTACATGAAAAACTAAGCAAAATATAATAGATGTTTAGCCATGTTTAGCCATAACAAATACTTGCAAAACTTCATTGACTAAAATCCTTGATTAAAAAGTGCAGTGTAGACCTGGGTTAGACTACTATCAAAACAGCAGTCTAATCAGGGTCAGTACTATTTGATTTTCCCAGCAATTTCGACACACTGACAGATGGTGAAAGTGGTAGGACAATTGCAGTAATGAAGATTTTGTTTCAACTTTAAGCTTAGAAAATAACTTGGCCATACATACTTATACACTCCTTTACACTCCATATAATTTCAGCCAACATTGAGAAGCAGCATATGTACTGTTAAATGAGCTTTTGAGCATTAAAATTGCAGTATGCATTTTTATAACATAGGTTTTGGCCCTCTGTGGAACTACCTTAATGAGGAGTTCTAATGAGGGGTTACAGCATACATATTTACTTGTTAGTTGTTTATCCCCTTTTTAAGAGTGTAAACAACTAACAAGAATTTATTGATTCTTCCTAAGAAGAAACCAGAGATTTAATAAAATACATATTTATTATGAAATGCCAGGTGTGTCAAATACTAGCTCATCAGGTGGGGGTGGGGGCTGTCAGCTCTGCAATGCCATTGGGTCATAAATTAAAATGCCACAGTGTGTTTATATACTCAGTGATCTTTTGAGGGATTTGCTCTAACTGTTGCCAAAAATCTCATGGAAATCTATCAGTAGGGGCAAATCTCATGCAAAAATTATATAATTTATAATGAATGGTACCTTAACTTTTCATTGAGAATGAAGAATTTCTCAAAATTTTAGTTCAATGTGATGTGTTCTCTAATATGATTCTGAGTCACACTCACAAAAAAACAAAACAAATAAAAAGCACAGTTGTCCAGCAAACCAGAAAACTTGATTAATATGTTGCAAAGGCTCAGGACTTGGTAATCTATTCTCTAAGATGAACAAGGCATCGCAGGCGATACAAATCCCCTCACACAACACTACTTGCTCGAGATATTGTCATACCCTACATTTGTGTGAAGTTATGTCAAAATCCGCTGAGAAATGTAGGCCCTAGAGTGATGACAAAGTTTTTCTAAAAATAGCCACAGTGACCTTGACCTTGGGCACAGAACCTTGAAAGTCGAACTTGCTCAAGATATTGTCATGCCCTTCATTTGTGTGAAGTTATTTCAAAATCCGTAGAGAAATATAGGCGCTAGAGGGCTGACAAAGTTTTTCTAAAAGTAGCTACAGTGACCTTGACCTTGGGCGCAGCACCCTGACAGTCGAACTTGCTCGAGATATTGTCATGCTTTACATTTGTGTGAAGTTATTTCAAAATCCGTTGAGAAATGCAGGCGCTAGAGGGCTGACAAAGTTTTTCTAAAAATAGCTACAGTGACCTTGACCTTGGGCGCAGCACCCTGACAGTCAAACTTGCTTGAGATATTGTCATGCTTTACATTTGTGTGAAGTTATTTCAAATTCCGTTCAGAAATGTAGGCGCTAGAGGGCTGACAAAGTTTTTCTAAAAATAGCCACAGTGACCTTGACCTTGGGCGCAGCACCCTGAAAGTCGAACTTGCTCGAGATATTGTCATGCCCTACATTTGTGTGAAGTTATTTTAAAATCCATTGGGAAATATTGGCACTAGATCGCTGACAAAGTTTTTCTAAAAATAGCCACAGTGACCTTGACCTTGGGTGCAGCATCCTGAAAGTCGAACTTGCTCGAGATATTGTCATGCCCCACACTTGTGTGAAGTTATTTCAAAATCCATTGAGAAATGTAGGCGCTCGAGCGCTGACAAAGTTTTTCTAAAAATAGCCACAGTGACCTTGACCTTTAGCGCAGCACCCTGAAAGTCGAACTTGCTCGAGATATTGTCATGCCCTACACTTGTGTGAAGTTATTTCAAAATCCATTAAGAAATGAAGGCGCTAGAGGGCTGACAAAGTTTTTCTAAAAATAGCCACAGTGACCTTGACCTTGGGCGCAGCACCCTGAAAGTTGAACTTGCACAAGATATTGTCATGCCCTACACTTGTGTGAAGTTATTTCAAAATCCATTGAGAAATGAAGGCGCTAGAGGGCTGACAAAGTTTTTCTAAAAATAGCCACAGTGACCTTGACCTTGGGCGCAGCAACCTGACAGTCGAACTTTTTCGAGATATTGTCATGCCCTACACTTGTGTGAAGTTATTTTAAAATCCATTGAGAAATGAAGGCGCTAGAGCGCTGACAATGTTTTTCTAAAAATAGCCACAGTGACCTTGACCTTGGGCGCAGCACCCTGAAAGTCGAACTTGCACGAGATATTGTCATGCCCTACACTTGTGTGAAGTTATTTCAAAATCCATTGAGAAATGAAGGCGCTAGAGCGCTGACAGTTTTTCTAAAAATAGCCACAGTGACCTTGACCTTGGGCGCAGCACCCTGAAAGTCAAACTTGCTCGAGATATTGTCATGCCCTACACTTGTGTGAAGTTATTTCAAAATCCGTTGAGAAATGAAGGTGCTAGAGCGCTGACAAAAGGTGAACATACGTACGTACGTACGTACGTACGTACGTACTTACGTACGGGACAAAACCTATATCCCCTCACCACTTCGTGGTGTGAGGGGATAATAATGGTAAGATATAAACATGATTAAACAAGAAAAATAATAGGCCAATATCTATTGAGCCAAAGTGGAGTTATTCTTTATCATTTCTCTTCAAGTAAAATGTACAGTATGTTGTGGTGTCTCATCACATTTGCTTTTGATCAAAAATTAAAATTTAACACAATTTTCAAATTAACAAATTAGTACTATATACTAGGTATTCTAAATGTATAAAATTATATTCACATGCAGTCTGACATTGCCCTTCAGTGTTTTCCCTATAAGTATAAATAAATAAATATCCAAAATAAATTATAACATATGTACATAATAAGAAAAAAAATTCTGGAGACAGTTCCACAAGTGATGGTTTTATGATAATGATTATACAAAGACTCAGCTGGAGCATGATAGCAATTCTGGGAATTCTGTCTTATTCAGCCATAAAAACATTTGTTGTGATCCATTAATAGAACCATCTATGCTCTTGCTGAAGTGCTTCTAATGAGAAGGCACAACAGGTGTTAATATGAAGCCCATTGATGCTGGTGCAACATTTATGGTGCAACTGTGTAATTGTTTTCATTCTAACATAATCTTGACTTGTAGAAGGACAAACAACATTATGCAACATTCCACATAAAGTGCAGGGTCCATCAGTTAGCAGGGCATGCCCCATTAATTATTTTGTGCACTTATAATGATATAAAAAAACTTGCTAGCATAATCAAGTCCTAAATATTTGGCCTATAAAATCCTCCATGAAAATGCTTTTTAATAAGTTGGTGTGTGTGTGTGTGTTTGGGGGGTGGGGATAGACAGGAAGGGGCTACCTCTCATTCAACTGCACTAAACTGCATCCCTTTACAGTCATGACTCATCATCTAATGTTGTCATCAAGCTTTTCTCTCTAGTAACTTAATAACTGATTAGTAATTACAAGTTTCTTCGCTTTGGCCAGAAGCTGCAAACATTTAAGATGGATTAAATTAATCAGGAAATATAAATTTTTTTCAGTTTACGGTATCATTTCTATTGATATAACTTCAATATGAGCCTTTTAATTTTCTTTATGAGATTTAAGCTAAAACATAACTTTTGGCATTTAATTCTATAGAATATGTATTTCTTCATGCCCCTTTCCCCTCCTCCCATCTCAGCCACAGGCCAAGCATAAAAAGTATTTTGTTTGCAGTTGCCTATTAACTAGGATTTTTGAAGAGTACTTAGGTAGGTAGGCTTTCTTTTTAATCCCTGCAAACTATAAAAACAACAAAAACAAATAATAGTTCTACATCAAATGTCACACACAGTTACAGTAATTTACCCATAATACTAAGATAACAGCATCCTACAGTTTGAACATATCTATATCACCCACAAATGGTGTACCCAAAATGTGCAGGTATTAAGGAAAAATTGCTGACCCAGATCAGACTGCTCCTGGGTCTACACTGCTTGCTCAGACCTGTTTGTCTTACTATGCAGGTTGATCACGGTAAATGTGCCGTTAAATAAAAAAAATAGATCTAGGGTGTCCCAAGTGGCCATCTTTTTTTTGTGTGTGGGGGGGGGGGGGGGGGGGGGGAGGGGTAAGGTGAATTTTGGTGTGTATGTAAGCAGTTGCTATCTACCCACCAAAAGTGCAGGGTCCAGACTCAGGGTTAAGGTGAATTTTGGTGGGTAGGTAGGCAGTTGCTAATTTCAAACCAAAAGTGCAGGGCCCGGACTCTTTTTTTGGAAATTTTGGGTGGAGCCAGGTTATTTTTTTTTCACTGATTTTTTAGGCCAGATTATTTTTTGAAATCCCCTTATGAGCTTATTTATTTTTACCACTCCCCCCAAGAATATCAAATGGTCGGTCCCTTAGCGCCTAGCGGGACAGGGACAGGGCAGATTTATGAGGAAGGACAAGCTGTCTCTTGTACTTTTTGTTGGATGACTTCTGAAATGGTACGTGTGTGTTGAGGAGGTAGGTGGGGGGGGGGGCGGGGGGCTGGCGTCGTTCGGGACAGAATTCTTTAGAAGAGCGAGTGGTCTCAGAATGTGGGATGTGGGGCGCGTTATCTTGGGGGAAGTTGTCTGGGGAAGTTTTCTCAGAATCTGGGGCGAGTTGTCACCTGAAGATGGGGTGACATGTCTTGTGGCTTTTTCATTTGTCAAACTTTGTGGTTGACCAGTGTGTTTGTTTTGCTTTCTCTCGTTCTCGGCATGTAGCCTAAATTCAGAAGCCCAAAAAATCGCAGGCAGACAGACTAACGCAAAATCTTAATAAATTCACAGTATGCTAAATGATTACAAGCTTTAGTATACCATGAATGAAGAAACAGTTGGTCTCCTCAAGTCGATCCAGCTGAAAAATGTCTGTGTGTTGACAAACGCACGTGCCATGTATACGTAAAAATGACCAACTTCATTATCGATTTTCAATGAAAATAGACTTTCTCCCGAAGATATCTGGCTAAAAGACGGTCGAATGTATAAACTACGGTTCAGTTATAATGGCATCTAATTTTGTTTGTGGGACAATTTTCTTTGCAAAATAACTTTGGGGTACTGTTGTAGGGTTTTACTTTTCTGAAAAACGGTTGTCAAACTGTGATCGTTGTTTTGGGTGTGCAAACTGCATTGAGGTACCGATATGCGTCTGATTTCAATAACAAAACATCAAATTTCTTTCTGATCTGGTCCGTTGGAAAACTATGACTGCATATCTTATCAAACGAGCATTATTTTGGGACAGTTTCTGTTCAAATTTTCCCGCCATTTTTTTCCGGCGAAAAAAGGGATTATTTCTTTGTGCGTAGACGACCGTTCAGAAAATGAATTACTCAAATGTGATGAGTCTGCGTTCCAACTGTCAGCTAAGTAGTTTTGCTACAGCAAAATTCCCCGCACACTTGAAAATGCATTGAAGTCTATGGAAAATCTGTTTGTGGGGAAAGACTTTTGACATTCGGCTGTAGGTAAAATCTGTAATCCGTACCAGCGATAGAATACCCGCGCTGGGAGTTAAAATCCCATAAATGCCCTCTTAGCGGTAAACTGTACGTCTAAAGATGAAGACAAATGATATATAATACGCAATGTCAAATCACACTAACAAAATACGTAAAAACACGAAAATACGGGAATGCACCAGAATGCACGTGTTTTACCAAAACGAACTATATATAAATAAATATGGTTTTCCAACACAGATACTCCATTTTTGGGGTTTTAACATGAAGTGCTTATTTGGCGAAAATCATTATTTGAGCCATATACTATTATTGTGCAGCAGAATAACATAACGATACCCTTTAGTAGCTCCTAAAAGAAAATGCATGTTCGGGAGTTCTAGTCAGCTGATTGATTTTTTTTCATAGCTTTACCTGTACAGCACTTGTTTCATATAAACACATCCCCACTATTATTGCCTCTCTTGCAATACAAAAATGCCCTTACTCTTATAGCTCCTCTTGAGAAACAAATGCCTGTGCTGTACAGGAAATCTGATTTGATCAGGGTATCATACCCCACCCTTTGGGGTGAAGTATAATACCCTTTCCTCTGTACGCAACGTTTAAGAAGTGTTTAGACGATCATTTTCTGTTGTACGTCATTTTGATGAAATTTTCATATGAAACTCAAACTAAAAAGTCAAATTCCTGTGTTCTGATCAAATGCTTAAAACATATTAGGCATATTCCGTGCCACCCAGGTGCACATGGAAATTCCCGGAAATTCTGCATTTTTTGTCTAAAGACAGAAGAATGATTAATGTCCATTATCTAATAAGCTAATCGCTACGTGCCTCTAGTGCCCGATTACCCTAAAATTATAGTCAGTCACTGTATACTGTATTCAGATTGTCTGCGTATGGGTACTTGATCGTGTGCGTAAGTATGTCCCCAATCTTGTTAGACTCGGGTATAGATTTTTGTAAGAGATAGATGAATGGATTGCCTGTTACGGTAGCATCTTGATACTTTAGTACATCAGCAATGTGCAGTTACCGATATTACCAGGTTATTTTGACCCATATTTCAATGTCCACTGATTTCGCATTTTTTGCTACTTTTATACAGTTAATACATTTGTAACTATTCAGTTCACTGAATTATAGTTTTTAGAATGTGACCAAAATCTGAAATTTTTGGCCATAAAATCCCCATCAATAGACCAAAATAATTATAATAATAAAGGACTTAAGTATTTGTCTTGACTGTAACAAGTTTTAGCACTCTGAAAACTAACGACTTCATCTCTAAGAACAGCCCAAGCAGTGCAATGTTTTACAGCTGATACATAAATGTCGTCCCAGAGATGGACTGTCACAATGTGGCTTGACTTCTCTGACGGCATTTCGTCAGAACTAGCTTGTTCATATGGTTTAAAACCGTTTTTACATGTAAATACTGATAACCCACTTTATGTTTGCGGTGCAGTGGAAAATACTAATCATAATTGCAAGGCACATCAGCGACGTGCCTATTAGAGTTACTTTGGAAAGGTTGCCGTTGGCCAGCAATGACTGTATATTCCTTTCGGTTCACAGCCGGACTTTTTGTTGAATAACTACAGGAATACGTATAAACTGTATGTTTCCCATTTCTCTTAAACCTAAAAAGAATTTTGAATTGTTAATCGAATACGATTATGTTACTCCTTTCGAGCTGATTACTTCCATTAATAAAGCTTGATACCTTACCGCACGACACTGGGGTAAAATGTAGTACTGCACAGGCGAATATAACCGTTTCTTATCGAACTTCCCGTGTCCTACCGTACACCGAAAGACAGCTGCCATGAACATACTGATTCCACAGATTCGTGGGGGTGTTTGGGTGGTGCGAGGGCGCTGCTTACAACCTTTTAGTGCCGGGGCGTCCTCCTGATTTGGATAATAGTAGGACAAGGACCCGCTTGCAGTAGGGGCGGGTTGGGGTATTGCGCATCGAACATGTAACCACATTATTCAGATCCCTTGCTTTAAGATATTGCTAAATACTGTCTGTCCGGTCGCGAAGCGCAGTCGGTAGGGCGTCTGACTTATAAGCCAGAGGTCCTGGATTCGATACCCGGTCCGGCCACTTACTTTCATTTTGCCTTCCGCTGATCAAGAAGGGCAGCTGTCAGTTACTGGTTACTGGCACTAAGTACTGGTTATCCACTTAGGAGTTCTAAGCCTGCCCAGAAACAGTGTGGTTAGGTTAACTGACCGTCCCGACATGACCATAGCTGTTAACCATGGACGTTACACAATAACACATATCACACACAAATTCTTTCTGTCTCATGTCTGCATTATTCGTACATTTGAGCCGCGACACGACAAAACCAACAATGTGGTTGTGCGCCGAGCGCAGACTGAAATCAGCCTGGAGATCTGCCCAGTTTGATCAGACTCTTCGTTAAGTGCTCAAATGGTAGCTAAGGGCCTAAGCTACCTCCATGCTGACAGCGAAGGCTCTGATCAGACTGGGCGGATGCCCAGGCTGATCTGAGACTGCGCTGGGCGCACAACCACATTGTTGGTTTTGTCGTGTCGCGGCTCATTTTTCCAATTCAGCAACTCATATATGCTGAACAAAAACGAAATGTACTGTCAATGCATATTTTCGTTAAACTGAAGTAAGAGTTGGTCAGTTTTATTTCATTGCTTACAGAGAAAAAAAGTATTCGAAATTCGGAAAATGAATATCACAACAAAACCTGCGAGACTGATGTCTCCAGGTCAGATTGATTCAATGAGGGTTCAAACCTGAAAGTGCAATTTTGAGGTGCTCCTAAAGACACACGCATTTCAAATTCACTCAGTTGTCAACTCATGTGAGGAAGTCATTTCTGAGACGTTAATCAGGCACAAGTTGTTACGAAAACGGTTCAATCGCCGCTTCCATAGGAATGATGGCTTATAAAATCGTTTTTTTTTTTACACTTGACTCAACAACAATTCACGACAATTCCAGTAAAATTTAGCTACTTTAGTTAAAGGTTATGACTTGGCAAAAAGGGTTGGAATTCTCGAAGATATGAATTTAGCAAAATCTTGCCATTTGGCTCTAGCTTTCTCTCTTTTTAATTTTATTTTACCGAATTTTGTAAACAAGATAATAAAGTATTGTGGCTTGAATTTCAAATTCAAGTCGCACTTTACTAGGGTACTTTAGATTGATACAGTGGGATGCATACTTGTATAAGTCTAATGACTTCCGTCTGAATTAAATTTGTTTAACACTGCTGCTTTTGTAATTGCACTTATTTGTGTTTTGTGATAATAGTGTTTTTACTAATAAATTATGGTTTAAAACAACTTCACCTGCTGAGCCCCGAGAATTGAAACAACAACAACCAATTTGACATAGTTTCCGTGTTTAAGTGCGTAGGAGTGTCTCTTTCTTAAGATCTCGGAACTTTTGTTGTGATTCCTCAGTGGTACATGTTATTATGTCCGCTTGTCTATGGTCTCTAGCAGTGTGGTCATATGAAAAGAGGTCGAAACACAGTTCCTAAAACCCCAGTATGCGACCGAATATGTAGACATTGTAACAGTGGTTTCACCGAAGATGAACAACACTTCTTATTAGAATGTCCAAATTATTTTTTCATTCAGACAAATAATAATAATAATTCCGAGTCACAAACGAAACGTTGGGTAAATTATACTGGAAAAATTACCACTCAATGAACAACAAAATAAACGTACATCTGATAGATCTGATAGGTCGTATCAGTCCATTTCCGGAAACTTATGAGGTGTTTCCTATCTTAGCTCATTTCTCCTCATTTTCAATAGCAGTGTTCCTTTGGATTTTGATTGTTTCAGTTCCTGGTCTTTGCATACTTTTTACTTCCTTTTCAATATGTTTGCTTCTTCAAATCAACAAAGACAAATGAAACTATGTCCGAGAGGGACAGCGCGTGAGCTAATTAGGTTACATCATAAGTAAGTATACAAAAACTTATTTTATTAAGTGAAGCTGAATTATTTAAACATATTTTTATTTCTCATCCGTTAGGGGTGTAGAGTCAAACTGTTCAGAATATTTGAACTGCTTTGTGAATGATATTTACCACGTTTAACATTTAATAGAAAATTATAACATGGTTAATTTTCCAGAATTGAACTGAGTTGGTTCTCACTATAGGAATGACAATATCGTCAACTGTGATCTCCAAACTGCATTAATACAAAAACGTAATGTTCGCCGGTTTATAATCCATTTCTTTCTGATGCCCTTACTTTTCAATTATTATTACTCGTACACTGACATTTGCAAAGGGAGTTCCGATTCCAAATACGACAGTCAAATCTATAAGCAGTTTGGTACCATCAATGATAAAAATATATTCAGATGCTGATAGCTTTGATTTGCACTAAAACGAAAAGAACCAAAAAGATGTCAAGTTCATAACCTGAGTATATGTTAGTGTTACTAGTGACCGTTTTAAGGAAGTTGGTTTGAAGATTTCACTCTGTGGATGATGGCTTTATGTGCCCTCGCCACGCGTCTCTTTTAAATACATGTGTAATGTTCGCTTTATAGCCTTGTTATGTTTGATGGTCCCAAACTCAAGTATGAACACATTGTTGGGCAGGACAGAGAACTGGTTGCTTCGTTTTTCATTATTTAGTTACGTATGTGCAGTGTATTTCATTGATTTCTCTTCCTCTTGATGCAGACACGTTTCAGTATTTCTTGATCTTATTTCTTTGGCGAAATCTTTAAAAATGACGGCTTTAATCGCAGATGCAACTAAGCAGATTTCACTGTAACAGTGGCCGGACCACTTTTTCGGCCAAATATGGTATTGCCGTACCACGTTTTTCACTCGGCCGAATATGATATTGGCCGGACCATTTTTTTCCGTTATTTCTTCTTTGCCTTGGTCTCAAAATACATTAAAATCGGTTCTAGAGACGTCCTGAATTCGCAAAGTTTTCTCGGGGGGGGGGGGGGGGGGGGGAGATCCTTGAACCCCCCTTACGAGAGGAAGGACACTGTGACCCCCTCTCGTGCTCTCCCGCACTCGTGCCTTCGGCACTCGGGGAACACCTTTGGCAGCCTTTAAAACCTGGGGTAAGCATTTGAAATACAGCAAATACTCATAAAATAAATTGTGTTTCACAAGCTAAATGGTCTAAAAATGAATAAAATCGCTTCTAGAGACGTCCTGAATTCAAAAAAATTCTCATTGGAAGAAAATACTCATAATACTCATAAAATTAATTGAGTTTCACAAGCAAAATTGGTCTCAAAATGCATTAAACTTGTACATAGCATGGTTCCACAATATATTAAGGAACTTTTTCAGTTTCGAGCTGATACTTTGCCTGATACCTCATTACGGTCAATTACAATCCAGAATTTTAGCATCCCTAAACCAAACATAAGTTTATATAAAAACAGTTTGTCATATTCTGGACCGGTCATATGGAATGCTATTCCATCGGATATTTTAAAAGAACTTGTCAACACTTAATAGTTTTACAAAGAGTGTAGTTGATTGGATTACAAACGAATAAGTTAAACTTGTTTTTGTTGATAGACAGTATATACCTCCATCCCAGCTCTGCATTGTAGATATCATTTTCACATGTATCAGTTTGTCACCATGTATTTCACTTACTCCTATTTCAATACCTATAATGTCATATTTTTGTGTAAATAATCTGTTAAATATGTAAATAATGACTTGAAAGAGGGCCCCATGGAAGATTGGTTATACCAAATTGGTTACCCTCTCTAAATAAAGAATTTACTTACTTACTTACTTCTAGAGTCGTCCTGAATTCAAAACATTTCTCAGGGGAGGTCCCCCGAACCCGTTACGATAGGGGGATACCCCTCTCGTGCTCTCCCCCACTCGTGCCTACGGCACTCGGGGCCTTCCATGGCCGTACCACTTTTCAAAAGCCGTGAGTGAGTGAGTGAACTCGGGTTTAACGTCCCACCAACAACGAGATCATATGGAGACGGGACCTCGGTTTAAAGTCTCATCCGAAAGACCGGAGAAGCGGGGGATCGATCCTGCGACCCCTGGATTGGTAAACTGGATTTCAAAAGCCGACGACGGCCCTGCTGTTTAATTATATTTTATACAAATGTCTGGTTATAAATGTTATGGTAAAAGCTTGATTATCATTTTATTTATTTAAGTATTTATTACCTCCTGACGTGACCGAATAACTTATATATTTATGAATCTTAACAGAATCTAGGGCGCGAATCACAACGATATCTAGAGCACCAAGGCTCACAGTATCCGAACGCACTGTACCCTCTCATCAGGTTTTCATAGCGTTGAATCGAGAGTACAAAATTCGCTTATAACCAGTAGCCGGAAATCATTATGTTTTGAGTTTTTATCTGGAATCTACTGCGTCATTTATAGTTATTCAGCTTCGAAAATGTAAAGAGGTAAGTTTAATATAATTTTCTCTTCGGTCTTTTACTTTATTGCCCTGTACAATGAAAAACTCCTTGCCGTCGCAGATTTTTTTTTTCCGAACAGCTTATCTTAACACGAGATTGTGTCGTGCAAAACTTAGCTATCATTCTTTTATCAAAACTAACAAACTGTAGATTGATAACGCCTTCCGTTTATTCTAAAGATTTTTTTATAAAACATGTAAGAAAATGCTCAAAATGGTTTAAGAATCATGCCAAGGGCGATTTGAATACTGTACCAATTACTACCCACCCATACACGACATTGTACAGGGTAATAAAGTAAAAGACCGAAGAGCAAATTATATTAAACTTACCTCTTTACATTTTCAAAGCTGAATAGCTATAAATGACGCAGCAGATTCCGGATAAAATCTCAAAACATAATGATTTCCGACTACTGGTTATAAGCGAACGTTTGTACTCTCGATTCAACGCTATGTAAACCGGAAGAGATTGTACATGTAGTTCGGATACTGTGAGGCTCTGCGCATGTAAATATTAAAATTCGTTTGTGTCAGTGTTGCGATTGGACGTACAGCTTTAGGAGTATGCCAAAATTTTAGAAACAAACGAACTTATAAATGACGGTAGGCAATGCGATACAAACCAGTTCTCGACATAGGAGTATTTTTTTTTTGATTTACTTCATACTTTATCTCTTATCTGAGTGAATTACTTGCTTACTTGGTAAAATGTATCAAGCAGATATGCATGCTAAAACAATTTGACGAACATTTTGAAATTCAAAAGTCCAAACACTCTTTGAAGTCATTGATCATTTGATGGGTTAGAAGTCCCTCACACGACCGAAAAAATTGTATGTTTGGCGTAAACCACATTTGACAAATCACAACAGAATCTAGGTCGCGAAGGCTATGTGCATGTAAAATCGTGTAAGCAACCCCTCTCCCCCTGCCTATCCCCACCCCCACCCCCTCACACCACCTTCCATTTCCGGTAAATTTACTACTAACTGTTCCAAAGCGGCATTTTTGTTATGATTTACTTTATTTTTGTAGTTGTTATTTGTTGGCTCTGTTAGTCTCTTACATTGGGGCCGGGGGGGGGGGGGGGGTCGGGCGATGGTGCTGGGTAACTGTTAGTGCTGGGGCATTCTACTAATTTGGATAATAGTAGGACAAGGCCTACTGTGCTTCTAGTAGGTACGGGTGGGGGTTGTTTGGATATTTTTTTCTCGTCTATCATACCTCTTTTCTTTCTCCTTCTCTCTGTCGCTCTCGATACAGACTCAAATACTGCCTCAAAGGGCCAGTAAACGCAAAACAAACAACCAACCAACGGTCCGTTCCTGGTCATTGCTTTCGCGTCTACTTTCGAGTTCTTTGAATGTTATAGCAGAATACAACGTGATAATATATAAACATATAAACTGATTTCATTAATATGCTAGAATGGCTTATTAATACGCAAAATATAAATTACGCAAAATCGTAGGGAAAACAGAATTTCCTGATCAATTTAAGAAAATTATCATACGATTTAAACGCATTGGCTATAACATAAATGTAATGCGACAGTCTGCATGCTTAGTGGTTAACCCAATCACGGTTGACAACTTTGCTGTCCTCTTTAATTGCACGCCGGTGGGTCGGGGTTCAGACTCTGTGATAGCCTCTACATAAAGCTATATATTAGTTGGTTGGGGTTTGTCTGTTTCTTGGCCCACCGGGGTTCTACTGGTGGTCTTCTTTTGCTCCAGTGCTCCAGTGGTGTTGCTGACGCCCCAGGGATCTCCAGGTGTCTCAACACGTTTTGGCTGTCGAGTCCTCATTCTTGCTTCATCACGATCTTTTCTTGATTTTAATTGTTGACCGTGATGACCCTCTGATGAGTTAGGGAACCTCCATACGAACCGAACTACCAACTAATTGTTTGCACCGCGGCGTAGGGTGAGGGTGAAGGTTTTGGCCCAGTAAAACCGGTTTAACCCCCCCCCCCCTCCAGTAGTTATTACTGACCGTCCCAAGGCGGTACTTTCGTTGCGGTCGCATTGTTTTATGTTCGGTGCTGTTTTATTTATAGTGTTATCATTTTAACCTTTCTATAATAAAAATTGAAAATAGTTAAAAATAATTGTTAAATGTTTTTCGTATAATTTGCTTAGTTTGTTGTAACCCTTCTGTTGGTCTAAATTATTTATTTCAATAAAGATAGCTGAGTTGTCACCTATTTGGGAAAGAGCTGCTGAATCGGCTTATCGCCTGGAATTGTTGTTTGTTGGGATGTCTTTGTCAATCTTTCCCTTTGATGCTGGGGATAGGGTTTGGGATCTGATTCAGTCAGCTCCTGAAGTGTAGTTTCTCCTTAAATTTGTCTACAATATTTATTGGAGTTTTGCGGTGACATGTTTTCATTTTATTGGTCCGCTTACTCTCGACTGGCTTCTTTACGAGCGTACACAGGCTCTTAAAAGCTTAAAATGGTCCTGCACAACAAGAGTTTATGTCTATTTCGGGTGTCGAGACAGTTTTATAGTGGGAAGCTGCTCAACGGCTAGATTGTCGCAAACTGACACCTATGTCGGCACAGTAAAGGTTCTGGTCACTGACGAGGCTTTATTAGCCGAAACTACGTAGTCTGGCCCATGTTCCTACTTCTGTATGTATTCTCTGCTCTTGAAGGAACTTTTTAAGATTTTAATTTTACCTCACTGCAGCTGGTGTTGTGCCGTGTGGAGGCCGTAAAAAGTCTCCCCGTACATCATCCATAGTGCAGATTATATTTTATTTACATCCTTTGAGATCGGAGGATAGATTCTGAGAAATCTAAAATTTGAGGTCGATGAAGACTATTATTCTAGATCATCGTCTTTTATATTATTTGGATCCTTTTGAAACTAATCAGTCTTTGAATCGACTGCCCAATTAAAATTAAGAAATTACAGTATGCTTTTTTCTGGTTTCGTCACCAGATGTTGTCAGGGTCACTGACGAGGCTTTATTAGCCGAAACTACGTAGTCTGGTCCATGTTCCTACTTCTGTATGTATTCTCTGCTCTTGAAGGAATTTTTTAAGATTTTAATCTATAGGAGACAATTTGACCTCGCTGATTCTTATGGTATGGCGCTTCTCAAGTTTGTTTATTGTGTCCGAACCTGAGTATGTATTTAGCTATTGAGCTGTCAGACTCGCTGTCTGGTCCTTCAGTGCACAGTCATGACGTGCATAGTGCGATTGACTGGAAATGTATACTACTCACGAACATCTGACTACACCTCTGGTAAGAGATCCACGTCTGTTTGTTTAAGGTAGTAAGATACTGAATAACTGTTTGTTTGTTTTTTGTTTAAACAAAACATAGTTATTGTTCATGATGAAATCAGTCAACTGTATAGTATAAACAGTTATAACATACACTAACAATGTCTACTGTAAAGTTTTCGGACGGATAGGTCTGTACAAACAGTGGAAACCGAGAACAGACTGTCCATAAGGATCCAGTCTGATCATGGTCTACACAGTTGCCATTCCATCTGAGCATTTTTGTAGGCATGAGTCTATGGTAGATCCGGAATAACAGGAAAATAAATAGTTAAGCAAGGACCGACTGTGCTTGCAGCAGGTGCAGAATGAGGGTTGTCTTTTATGGGGATCTTCTATGCCACAGTGACGATAGTCAGGTGTCATTATGTTTTACCCCTGTCCGTCCGTCTGTCCGTCCACATTTTAGCAGTAAGTTTGTGTAATCAACTCCTCCCACAGCTTATAATGGACCAATTTGAAACTTTGCACACATGTTGCAGACCTATTGAAGATATGCATGAAGATTTCTTATGGCCAAAAGATTATTTTTGACAAAATTACGGGCTTTCGGACTTAGACATTTTTGTGTTGATTAGTGATATAGGGTAGCAAGTTTGTGTAATCAACTCTTCCAAGAGTTTATGATGGATCAATTTGAAACTTTGCACACATGTTGCAGACATATTAGAGATGTGCATGAAGATTTCTTAAATAGTCAGGGGGCATTAAGATTTGCCCCTGTCTGTCCGTCTGTCGGTCTGTCTGTTCGTCACACTTTATGGTATAGACTTTGTGTAATCAACTTCTCCCACAGTTTTCAATGGATCTTTTTCAAACTTTGCATAAGATGTGCATGTGGATTTTTGATGGAGCTAGAATTAATTTTGACAGAATTACGGGCTTTTGAACTTAGTCATTTTCGGCAAATTTTTGCATTGTAGGGTAAGGAGTTTGTGTAATAACTCCTCTCACAGGTTTCAGTGGATCCTTTTCAAACCTTGCATACATGCTGTGGACATATAGAAGATATGCATGTGGGTTTGCGTTGGCGCTAGTTTTAATTTTGCCAGAATTATGGCCTTTTGAACTTAGTCATTTTAGGCATATGTTTGCATTTTAGGGTTAGTTCTTTGTTTGGTCAACTCTTCCCACAGTTTTCAGCCGCTGTTTATCAGACAGTGTATAATTGTTGTGGACATGATGATGAGGTGCATGTTGTTGTTTTTTGTGTGTGTTTTTTTTTAATAAAAAACAAAAACAAATTAACGGAATTATGGCCTTTTGGATGTAGTCATTTGGGGCTCCATTTTGCACTATAGGGTATAAAGTGTGTAAAGTTTTCAATGGATTCATTATAGAATGTGTTTGCACTTAAAAGGTGCCTTAGGGATGTTCACATGTTCTGTGACAGGCGCTGCACGGGGGCATCATTAGTGTCTTACAGACACAATTTTCTAGTTACTCAAGAAACAGTACTGCTGGGACTTTGATATTTCACATATAGATTATAAAAAAAGCGGATTGTTTTTTTTTGGTCGTCCACTAGCCTTGTACTTGCAGAGTTATGTCCCTTTTTCAAAAAATAAAATGAAAGTTTGTTTCAAAAAGCCTGGAAACCCGTTTGAGCTAGGATGTTCATATTTGGCAAACCACTGGGGGCTAAGGTGTAGATCACCTAATTAAATTAAATACATGAAAGTTTGTTCCAGAAACCTGGCATAGCCAATTGAGCTAGGACGCTCATATTAGGCAGAATGCTAGGGGCAAAGGTGGAGACCATCTGATTAATTTGTGAGATAACTGTGTAAACTTTTAACTGAATTAAGCAGCTTTGTTGACTTGTGGATTTTTCTAACACTTGAACCGTGTAACACAGAGCCCTTATTTTTCGTATACTTTTAGTATTTGATGTCCTGATTATCCCGACGATAATGGCATTATGTTGCATTCAGCATTGACAGAGCTATGTACCATTTCTTGTCTGTATAAAACATTTAAGGGGGTGGTCTATTCTTCAAGAAAATTAAACGTTGAAGCCTTGATATGGATAGGCCAAAAAATGAGCAGACCCGTGCGTTATCTCTTTTTTGTCTGCCATGTACTTACAGTTATGCCCCTTTTCAAAAAAATGATTGAAAGTTTATGCCAAAAATCCTGGAAAACCCGACATAGCTAGGATGCACATATTAGGCATACTCTTAGGGATAAGGTGAAGATAACCTGACTAACTCTTGGGCTACTTTCATAAAACATTGACTCCATTATGCCCTTTTTTGACTTTGGCATTTTTCCAACTCTGGAACCATTTGACTTAGAGCCCTAAGTTTTGGTATACTTTTAGTATTTGTATGCTGATCATTCCGATAATGGCTGCTTTATGTTGCATTCAGCACTGATAGAGTTATGCCCATTTTCTTGTGTATAACAGATTTAAGGGGTGGTGTATTTCTCAAGAACATTTACCGCTGGTGGAACCTTGATATTTCATAGGTGGATTGTCCATAAAGAATTAGCAGAACCTGTATGTTTTTTTTCTGTCTGCCGTGTTCTTTCAGAGATATGCTCCTTGTTGAAAAGTTACATGAAAATTTCAAGAGTAACTACACTTCAGGAACTGACTGAATCAGAACCCAAACCCTATCCCAAACATCAAAGGGAAAGATTGACAAAGACATCCCAACAAACAATAAATTACAAGTGATAAGCCGAGTCAGCAGCTCTTTCCCAAATAGGTGGCAACTCAGCTATCTTTATTGAACTAAATAATTTAGACCAACAGAAGGGTTACAACAGACTAAGCTAATTATACGAAAAAAAATGAAAGTTTGTTTCCAAAATCCTGGGAAACCGTTTGCAATAGAATGGACGTATTTTGCATACTTCTAGGGCTTAGATGTAGATCTACTAATTAACCTTTAGCTATTGTTAGGGTTTTAAGTGTAGATTACGTATCTAATGTTTGGGCTAATTCCGTTAAAGAAATTTACTAAATTATTCCCCTTTGTTGACATGCATTTTTGTCAACTTTTCAACCGTTTGACTTAGAGTTTTAATTTTTGGTACAATAACAGTACGAGGGATGTTCAGAAAGTTCTGATCGTGACGTCTTATTTTGGAAACCATTATAAATACAGAACTTCTGATAGCGAAAATATATAACGGTATGATATGTCCGGACAACTCTGCAAACGTGGTGCATATTTTCTAAAGGACAGTTTTTGAAAGAGGTTACCCTACAGCCACTGCAGATTTTCACTTAAGAAGGTCATAGTTCATATATGAGCAGCCTTTGACTTGTTTTCATCATTGCTACCTAGACTTATTCCCCAGGCAACTGTGACCTGTAAATATCGCGGAAAATATATTTAATCTAGGTTCCATACTGTCCTTTCAATTTAGATTATAAGCATTTTATATAGTAGCTAATTCTCCCTTTCTACTAAAGTTATAATGATTTTGTGACAAAAACAAGGGTTTTAACATTCAAAATCTTGTTAAGAAGAGCCTTTGTATGGGCCAATTCGAAACCGTCGAAAAATTAAAATTAATATAAACAACGAAGCCGCTACGAGCTTTCGAAAATGACGTTGACGTCGTTTTCACTATCGTCATAAGAACTGCGCATTGCTTTGCAAGGACTGAATCGATAACGTTTGCTGCCCTTCTAACTTTTGAATAGATATTGAAAGCAACGAAAGACAAGAAGCTGACAAAAATTAATTTTGTATTTACAATGATTTTTCACTTGAATGACACACTGAAAATAAATTCACATATGAAATCACCCCAGTGGTATGACTGGGGCCTTATAACATGCGTTGTAACTCAATAAGAATATATATCTTTGGACAGTGTTAGGTATCATTATAAAGACGAAAAGTAGTGCTTTCAATACGTGCTTAGCATTTGTCCCCAGCATAATGCTAAACAAAGTTTTGCGGCTGGAATCAGAACTTTCTGAACAACCCTCGTATTTAATGTGCTGATCATTCTCATGATAGATGTGTTATGTTGCATCCAGTACTGACAAGAGTTATGCCCTTTTCTCATCTGTATAATATGACCGGAAATTATTTAGAATTAAATGTTTCGTAATCAGTTGATCCTAGTTATCACAGTAAACCATTTTCATGGTGGACTATTAAGAAAGGAACGTAATAAATAAGTTGTAGCTGTAATATTTCGTTTAACTAGCATTTTTTCGTAATTTATGTCAAGCCGTTCGACCAGGGGGTGTAAAATTGTAAATTAAGATGGATTTTCAAGATCTTTTCAAAAGTACAGGTCTTATTCAAAACATTACTGATTCAAGCTAACCCACTCTGGGTTGTTTTAAATATTATTAAACAATATCATGCTTACTAATATTTTTATGTGTTATAGAATAATTTAGTTTTGGTGTTTTGGTGGTCACCGTAAAACGTCTCCCTGCCCTTCATCATAGAGTAGATTTTATTTTCTAGTCCTTTGGGGTCATTGATTCCATTGTAGAACTTTAAAAATATTTGAGGGTCACTGATGAGGCCTAATTGGCCGAGACTAGCTAGTCTGGCCCAGAAAACTTGTACACTCGACAGTTTTCAGTTCTTTGGTGTGACCCTTGCTTCCAAAGGATAACCCTTTTATAGAACATATTGGTTACTAAGATTTTTAAACAATTGAAAAGTGGGGTTTGAGCGTTAACGTTTAAAGCTAATACATTTTAGGGCCTGCAACATTCAAGGCATACTGAAATGAATACTGAATAAGAGTGATCTTATTTCTGATATCATATTACATATAGGTCATTAGTGTTTGCAATTGTATATTTATGTTTTTTCTGTCATTATTACTTTACATTCAGGGACTACATCTAGTGGCCCACTCTGCTGAAAATAGACAATTTTTGTAGAACTTTGTTAAATTTTGAAAATCTGGCTGTTCTTCTGAACCACATATTTTCTTATAACATACAAAATGATATCACGCAAAGTCGCTTATTCTACACCACTCCTGTATCTGAATCTGAAAAAGTAATTTTAACTTTATTGTATCTTTATGGCATTTTCTTATGGACATTTTATTTCAGATTTCGTCTTATTTTTAGCTCGCCTGGACGAAGGTCAGGAAGAACTATTGCACTACTCCCGGCGTCGAAGTCGGCGTCAGCGTCCACATTTACGATAAGTTTTTAAGAGCTTATATTTTCTAAACCATTGAATGGATCTGGTTCATATTTGGTATGATGAGAGATATAGGTCCAAAGTTAGTTACTTTCAGCAAGACCCCTGCTCTTGACGTCAATGCCACAGACTTTGAAATTTTCACATCAAAATCTTTTAACAAAAAAAAAAAAAAAAAAAAAAATAATAATAACAATGATAACTCCTAAAGGATTATGTAAGGGAAGCAAACCTTACTTCTAAATAATATAAGCTCAGTACTTTGTTATCTCCCTTGGTAATTATGCCATTATTGAATATTCTAAGCACTCCTATTTGCCAAACCAGGTGATGGATTTGTTTCCTATTTGGCATGATGATGGGTACTGGTCCAGTTTTGTTAAGCAATATCCCGCCCACGCCCATGATCAAAAGGCCAAGGTCACTGACTTTAACATTTCACGATTAAATTTTCTAAAGATTACATTTTTTAAAGTATATGATTGGTTTGTTTCATTTTTAGCTTGCCTGGACGAAATCCAGAAAGAGCTAATGCACTACCCCTGGCATGGGTCGCCCAGGAAGAGTTATCGCACTACCCCTGGCGTTCTCGTTGGCGTCCACATTTACGTTAAAAATTTTAAATTGCTTAACTAAACAATTTGATGGAATCGGTTTACATTTCGTATGATAATAGATATAGGTCTAAAGTGACTAAGATGACTAATTTCTTTCAGCAATACCCCCGCAAAGGCCTATGGCCTTAAGGTCAAGGTCACAACTTTAAAATTTGACATAAAAGTTTTACATAAGGGTTTTTAAGAGTTCATATTTTGCAAACCTGAGATGATTGATTTTGTTTATATTTGACATGATGGTAGATATATGTCCAAATTTTCTTTCAGTGATACTCATGGCTAGGCCTATGACCTCAAGGTCAAGGTCACAGGTTGAAATTTTACATCAAATTTTTGCGTTTAATTTTTTAAGCGGTTATATTTCACACAGCAGATGATGGATTAGTTCATATTTGGCATGATAATAGATACAGGTCCAACGGTCCATTAAGTGATAACCTGCCATCGCCCATGATCTGAAGGTCACGGTCACTGTCTTTGAAATTTCATGGTAAAGTTTTGTTTTTAAAGTATATTATTGGTTTCTTGTCGTGCCTGCCATAGGCATGTTTGATATCGCATAACTAAAATGCATAAGTCCAGAAAGGGCCATAATTCTACCAAATATTTATAGAATTTCACCAAAATGCTGATGATTGTTCATAACAACTAATAGTTCCATTTATGGACAAGGATATGGTTGGAGGTATAGTTTTTCACAAACACATTTTCTGGTTTCCAACTTGCCATGCTCATTCAGACATGGTCCTGTTCGTATTCATTATTCTCACCCATTTGAATTAGACTTAATCTCTTGGAGTATTGATTATCTCCTTCTTTCACCCCAATTCCAGGTTAGCTATGCTGTCTGACAATTCTTGTTTGATTTTGCTCTAATTTTTATACTTGGTTAATTGAAGGGGAGACAATCCTCATCATTAAGATGACTGACAACAATCAAAGTTGCAACAGCGTAGTTCAGCGATAAATATGGCAACACCATATCAAAGCAGTTCCATATATATTTTACTAAAGGTAGAAAAATGATGGCTGAAATCCGTAAAAAAAAAAACTCAATAATTTCCATGCATACTATATATAACATTTTACAATTAGTTTATTACTCAAGAACCGTACCTGCTTGAGCCTTGATATTTCATTGATATATAATCCATATAAAATAAGCGAATCTGTATTTTATTTTTGTTTCCGCTGACCTTGCACTTACAGAGTTATGCCCCTTGTATAAAAAATAAATAAAAAAGAGGTTGGGGGCATAGTGTTTCACAAACACATTTTCTAGTTAGCTCGCCTGTACGAACGTACAGGAAGAGCTGTAGCACTACCCCGGCGGCGGCGGCGGTGTCGGCGTTAGCAAAATGTTAAGTTTCAAGTTATTTTTTAAGTGATGGGCAAGGCGCTGTAGGCGAGCTATCCTGAACATGGACAGGTCTTTTTTTTTTTTTAATTATTTTTGTTTTCACACGCACCGAACTAAATTTCACCTGAATACCGAGGGAAGCTAAGACGAGGGTTGGAGCTTCGTGAAACCGACTTAAGCTGCCGAGCAATTTATCACTGACCGTGCCAAGGCGGTACTTTCGTTGTGTTATATTTGTTATTGGTTGTTATGCCAGCTTATATGCAGTCTCCGAAAGTTATGTTTCTTTTACCTTTTTGTCCGTATTCATTCTGATACATATTTAGAGTCTTTTAGAAGATAGAGATCTGATCACATAAATTACTGGTGAAAGTTATAAAATGATAAGACCAACCTCGTAAACCAAAGAAATAGTGACAACTCCAAAATAGTTTGAATATTTAAGCCGGTCAGTGCTAGAGGGCGATATCAGTGTTGCACGTTTCATCACAGAACATGAATAGACCCAATAAACCCGAGACTACTATTTTTGCTTCTATGGTATATTCCATGCTTCTTTCAAAATTTATTTACGTACAATGGTTGACCCAGGCGTTCATGTCACTGTGGCCATTGCGCGCTTATTCATTGTAGCATTACCTTAAAATTATATCAAGCTACACTGTAATTCAGTCCTGATTAACAGAATGAATAAACAGTTTGGCTATTTTTTCGTTCCAGTTTAATAGACATTCAAAGTATACCACCGACGCCATCGCACCGCTAGTTAGAATAACGTCATTTACCAGACAAAGCATCTAACAATATGTGACAGTGTCTGGCATTTTGAGCCTTATGGAGCGAAAATCTGTTTTTAACATTTTCATATTTAGTAGTGCTTCCAGAATAGATTTCTACTCAAATAAAATGATCTATCTTGCGTGCATTGGCGTAAATCAGATGTGGATCCTAAAAACTTCTTAAGAACTTTCGGAAAGTTTAAATGCCCAAGCACTTTTTGAAGTAGATAGGATCAAAACTTTCGATTTCTCTCTACGCTTTATTTAGGAATTGAAATTTGATTTTTCAGAGTTCATCGTGTGTTGAAGCCAGTGGGCGGAGCTTAAATTCCATGAAGCGCGAAGCGCTTCTTGAAGAATTTTAGCGACGACCACTGGCTTCACACGATGAACGCCGAAAAATCAATTTTTTATTCTTATCTCTCGCTTCCTTTCAAAGTCAAAACTGAAAGCAGGGTTATGGTTCTTTTTCTCTGCACATCAACTGATGGTGTTTTATATACTTAGTACATTTAAAAACGCAACATTTTTGAGTTTTCATTTTTGCATAATGGATAATATTTGGACCAAGAATAGTATGTAAACGGCTGTCAGACAACTGTATCTTTACGTTTTGGCATAAAATGTCCTCACGTGTACTTGTATTGCAGCGGATAATCACTCAAGTATGAAAATCAAGTTTTGCTCGTGCGCGTATCATGTAAACACATAAAAACGTTTGGTCAACGCTACTTGATAGTCCGTAGATCAGCATTTAAGAAAAACAACCAGTAACAAACATACTGCAACAAACAAATCTTTTTGACACGATTCACGCTGAAAGAAAATTCGCCTCCAGATTGCCAGTTCATAAAGTCTCAAACTAAGAGCTAATGGGCTTGTTAAGATGCCATCTGGTCACGATTTTCAGACAGTATGTGCCCTTTCTACTGACCAGTACCCTTAAAGATTGATAAAGACCGGCTCAGTAAAGAGAATGCCTCTAAAGAGAAGACAGATCATACAATTTCATTAATCACAACTCATGTACTTTCGACATGCTGATGCACTCTAGCAGACATCTGGGAGCCATGCGAGTGCTTCTCTTTGCTTAGCGGAAAGAAATTTGGAGAAATGAAAAGATTAAGGAGTTTTTAACTTTTACGCTCTTTGCAAAAAATTGGTGATGCATTTCTTTTTATGGGCGGTATACAACTGCAATATCGGCGTAGAAGGCCAATAAACAGTCTCACATATAACTTATGCCATTTTCTCTGTCTGACACCAAATGACCTCATTGTGCCAGAATGACCAAATTTGCCATTTGACTGGTAATCAAAATAACATGTCTTAGATGAACAGAAACAAGGCGCTTTTTGGGGTATCCTGAATCATCTTCGAATAATGCAAAGGCTCTGATAAAGGATTTATCCAAAAATGGAAGAAATTTTCACAGCATTTGACAAAAAAAAAATCAGTGAATGCATTGAAGCGATGTCCATGATTTTCGATTCTTATCTTGTAAATTTTGATTTTAGGGGTAACGCTCCACAATGAACGTAAACTTAATGGAATACACAATAAACTGCCATAAAATTTAGCACTGTGACGGAAAAGATGTCAATTTAAATATCTCATGAGTTTCAAATTTTTGTCTTAAAGATTATTAAAGTTATTTCCGAAAAACTAAGTGTTGCGTTTTTAAATGTTCTCAGTATATTTGTACAAACTTTCATGGCGAAATCTAAAGTGTACAGATCGTTGAAATATGAGTTTTGCACATCGTCTCGATAAGGCAAACATTTGACCACCGTTTCCAAAAAAAAATTCTTTCATGGAGTTAAGGAGATATGGAACACGAAAAGCTAACGGACAGACGGAGGCCACGACATAATACGACCCGTCTTTGACGGGGCGGATTAAACTTGGTGAACAGACATTAGAGCTTTGCTAAACAATGAATATGTTACTTCAGACATGACGCAAAGTCGAAACTTCGTCTTGAATGTCTACAACGCTATTTGATGTGCGGCGCGTGTCGTTACCATGCCTTCTGTCTATCCGATATCTCGATTACTGTGCACTTTATTTTCATGACACATGGTAATATAGCTCTGAGCAACATTCTGTTCATCTGCTGAGAATTTGTTGTTCTTATAGATATGTCTCTGATTAGTCCCGGATATTTGTAGATCTACCCTGCTTCCCTGAAGTTAGATACTTCACCATTTGATATGCTGTTATGCTGATATTTTTGTTCAGGCAAGCTTCGATCTACTCGCACTGTCCTTCTTTCCTTTCTTCAGGGTCTTTTGAAAGCTATTGTCAGCTGTCATGTATTCTTTCACTCCTTCACTCTTTCACTCCTTCTGTTTCATACGGGCTCTTCTTTAAATCCCTTTTCTGCGCAGAGAAATCAAGATTATCTTTGGTGACCTAGGGCTTTGTGCTTTGGCATCCCTTCCCAAGTATCTCACTAGCTGCGCCAATCAATGTTGTGTTGTAGGTGGTAATCATGCTATCTATAGCTATGTCATCATCGCTCAGACTGATGAGTGGTGCAAATTTGAACTTCTCACGGTGAAACATCAGTCTTGGCTGGGTTGCCTTTCTCACCGAGTGTAGCAGCACAATTGTGGAGAGGTGGTTGTGTCGCATAAGGAGTGTGTGTTTTTCAGGATATAGCGAAGGTTTGGTGAGTAATTAATATTTTTTCCACCTTTAAACGTGCATATTTGCTCGACAAGAAAAATGCACGGAACACTTTAGTTTCTTAACGTCTAAATCGACTTGTTGGATACAAATTTACTGGTGTTATCACAAAACTGACGCGTGCAGCATTTGCTTGGTCGCTGTAAATGTACTGAAAGCACCAGGAAGTAGCTTTTAAATGTCAGCAAATATGTCTTTTCAAACGTTTATTTTCCTAAGCTGCCAAACATTTACCTAGTAATACGTGAGAAAGGGATAAAGGGATAAAGATATGATCTGATACTGAATAGACCCAATAAAAGCCAGAAAATGTCAAAATTTCGATTTGTTGTTAGATTAAATTGATGAACATGATGAACATGTAGGATTTCAAAGTGCCGAATATTTAATGTTCTCTCTTATCTACAAATTCATTCGAAAGGGCGATGTTAATGATCTGTAAGAAACGTATATGGCATTTTTTTTGGTGTCAGAGTTTCTGTGATGTTTTACCTTATGTATGTTCTGATTATTTTTGGTTCGGTTTGGGTTGCTGAGTGGCCACCTTTTGGGAACAAGCTGCTCACTCGGTTGGCCATATGTTCTCTGTATCTTGATTATTTGTAATCTTAGTTGTTTCCAACTATGGTTTGAGGGCTGGATTTGGATTTTGATTGTTTCAGTTCCTGGTCTTTGCATACTTTTTACTTTTATACTACCAATCTCAAACGTTGCGCTATTTATGACGTCTTGAAAAAAATTGTACAATAACGAAATAAGTCACAATGACGCCAAAGAACTTGGTAAATCAACGCTGTGCATGCTTATTAAGTAAATTAATGATGTAAATGGTAATGTATATTCCGTTAAGTGCAGAATGATTACATCATATACTGAGCAAAAGTGAAAACGCTACATTATAGATGACAGTTTGAAACTAACACAATGCTACTTTTAATGTCTGGATACATATTTTTGGTCGTGCGAGACAGTAAGCAAAAGAATGTCTTTAAAATAATGCATCTGATACTCTTCGTAACAGAGTTACCCTCCCTTATTCGATTTTAGCCTAGTTTGCCATACATCAATTATGCGCATGCGCAAATGCACATTTCATTGTTGCTCTAAAGCGTTGCGTCCATAGTGGTAGAAAAACCAAAAAAATACTCATAAGTGTAACCCAGAAAACTAGTAAATAAAAGCTGTATTTTTCAAAATTACAATTTATCTCCCTTTGCATTAAAAATATAGTGATTTTTAATTTTCGATTATTCCTTTGTTTATCACTTTTTTGAGCAACTTATTTCGCGTTGTTGTAGTACAGTACATCATACATTTTATCCATCGTTACTTTCAAAGACAAATGAGACAATATTTGAGTGAACCGCATGTTAATTTCTAATGGGAATTTCCATTTATCAAGCTTTCTTATTGTGTTTTCGAAGAGATAGCGATATTTCAACACTGGTTTTCAAAGACATGAAAGCGCATATTGATGTGTGCTTTCGTTTTTGACATTTCTGGAACACTGATTGTGTGCCTAAGCCGAAATAAGGATAACTGTACGGTGTACTCCGCGTTTTAATAAAGTTTAAAATGACAGATCGACTTCCTTTATTTGCACCGAAAAAAACTGCACCCCTGTCCACTTTGAAATGTGTTTGCTTTATCTGAAATGGCTTTTAAAGTTTTACTCTAGTATCTTGGCCTTACACATGCATGTAGCTTTAAAATGCATTCTTATTCATTAATTTTTCTTGCTCCATAAACACAGAAAATTAGAAGAAAAATCACGTGTAGCGTTTTCACTTTTGTTCAGTATATATTGTTCTGGATCAAAACATTTCTTCTCGGGGAAAATTCAAAATTTCAGCGTATGAATTTCATTTTTATACCTTGCAGGAATACTCGCTGCATAGCATAGCAGCTGCAATGTTCAAACATGGCTTTCGATAACATGGTCAAAATTAGCATTAGGTTACACACGTTCACAGGCAACGTTTACATAAAATAATCGGAAATATTTGAGTGCGAAATAGAATTAGCAGTCTATGGCCCTGTGAAATTCTTGTATAAACTTGCAGTTGTTGGACATGCATACACAGAATTTCTAATCTCCTGTTCTTATGAGGTAATTCCAAACATGAGCATTGGTACTGTGACCTAGTTTATAAAACGGAAGTCATGTCTTTGGATAAAATAAGTAATTTCCACCATTTGTAAGAATGGTTTATACAAAAAATGAAAATAAAGAAAACAAATGAAACGAACAAAAAAGCAAATTCTTTTTTTTACAAGTGGCTAATTAGCTCCGCTTAGGGCTTCATGTGCAGTTCATTTTCTTATCCATATCTTGACGACTAACCAACACTCCAACAATCTTACATAAAGGACCTGGTATGATAAGGCCCATATTTGGCCCCCAGAGAACTCAGTTTTCAAAAGTCCTATTTAGATGATAAAAATGTATTCATAGGAAACTTCAAACCTAGAATGTATCAGCAAACACGAAATCAACCAGTTGTTGCATGAAATAATTGTGTTTTTATCTTGAACATACCCATGCCCCCAGCGGATTCTGACAAAAATGACGAATTTGGTAGCCTTTGCGGCTTTCAAAATGTGTGAGCCCAGCCTCCAGCACATCTTATATTTTGTATACAGACAAAATTTTTATATATTTACATTCCATGAAATTATCAAATGTGCTGGAGACCGGGCAAAAGTAAAAGTGCTTATTTTTAACTTTTTATCACAAAATTGGCAGCGTTTAGAACATTTTCCCTATTTTCTCAACATAAAGTTAAACAGTAACTACACTTCAGGAACTGACTGCATCAGATCGCAAACCCTATCCCCAACATCAAAGGGAAAGATTGACAAAGACATCCCAACAAACAATAAATTACAAGTGATAAGCCGAGTCAGCAGCTCTTTCCCAAATAGGTGGCAACTCAGCTATCTTTACTGAACTAAATAATTTAGACCAACAGAACGGTTACAACAGACAAAGCAAATTATACGAAAAAACATTTAACAACTATTTTTACCTATTATATTTTTAATATAGAAGGGTTAAAATGAACACAGGAGATGAACTAAATAAGCCCCTGGCTTTCGTTCAGATCCTTTTGCTGTTGTATACTATTTGCAACATGTACATAACTTGTATAAAATTGAAATAAAATATGTTTACACTAAAATGAGAACACAATAAATTAAACAGCACCGAACATAAAACAAATGCAACCGCAACGAAAGTACCGCCTTGGTACGGTCAATAATAACTACTGGGGGGTTTAAACCGGTTTTACTGGGCCCAAACCTTCACCTTCACCCTCCGCCGCAATTAGTTGGTAGTTCGGTTCGTATGGAGGTCCCCTAACTCATCAGAGTCATCACGGGCAACAATTAAAATCAAGAAAAGACCGTGATGAAGCAAGGATGAGTATGTTATAGCCAGTGCGTTTAAATTGCATGAAAATTTTCTTAAATTGATCAGGAAATTCTGTTTTCCCTACGATTTTGCGCAATTTATATACTAAGTCATCATAGAATTCAGGTTCCGATAGGCCTTGTTGCAAAAGTGACCTTAACCCTGTATTATATTTAGAAACCAGTTCAAAGTGTCTACGATAAAGCACGTCCATATCTTCGCTCATAGACAAAATAAACATATCTTGTGGGTATTCATTTTCTTAGTTAGAACACAAGAAAGAATTTGGTACACATTTCATTTTGATCTGTTGGAATTTTAGGTTAGCGTCTCTGGACTTGCAAACTTAAGTGGGTAGGGTACCTGGAGAGGCCTTGTGCATTGCAGGTAATAAGCAGTGTTATTTAACGTTTAAGCATTTCATCAAAAGCCTATTATCTAGAGCTTTCAAAAGCTATTGTAAATGACTTATTTCTTTAAAGGAAAGTGTATTAAACTCAAATTTTCTTGCTGTTTTCCTTCATATTATTTAAACAATATAGGCATATCAGAGATCATGTTATTCTGAGAATAAACATAGTTGAAACATATTTTTTTTCTGTTTGTTCCCATACACACGAATGATAAGCAACAGAAACCAGGCAATTTTAAGAGAATTTGAATGGGGGCCAAAAACGGCCCTTATCATAACAGGTCCTTTTATTATTGTATCACTTTGTGAAACAGAACCATTATTAGAAAACAGTAGCACATTTACAAAGTTTGTGGAGGTAAACATACATGCATGGGAACATGACTCTGCTAGGAAACTGTAAGGCTTATGGGAATATATCAACTGAATAAATGCGAATGGTCGACAACAGGATAGAGAAACTTATTCTAAATCCTTATCGCAGGCAGAAGCCGTTAAAGACGTATAGACAGACACACGTATGAGCAAATCTAAGGATTGTATGCCCTCAGTTTTATCTGATATGGGTATAAAATGCGGTACAGTAAAAAGAATTAGAATAAAATTAGCCACAACATGCAGAAAGGATCTTAATGACTATTGCGAACAGCAGCTGCTCAGACCAGTTTACGAATAAGCGCAGTCCGCTCCCAGCCACTGATATTAACCAAAAATATAATGGACCTTTAGAAATCTACATGCACAACATTAAGGGCGTTGATAGACTGCATGGATTCACTGTCTGCTTTAACATTACCCAGATGTATTAAACCACCTTTTTTGTGCGACACCGCCAGAATATATCATTAAACTAGCTCAAGAGATCATATACAATACCAAAACATAAACTTTAGATCACATGTGGGCCTGCTAATATCGTTTATTATCTGTCATTATCAAAACCTACATCTTCCATATAGGATACAAATACGATTTCCACATACTGCACATTGCAAAAAGTTTAATTTTTAGCAAAAAGCAGAGGCGTGGTGTGTTTTATTGAATATTAGGTTATCCTTAATAGCTAATATGTGGCAACGGATAACTTGATCAAATTAAATAACGTAAAACAAGAACAAACACTGACAAACAAACACGATTTTTCCAGATTTACAGTACATTTACATTGACCTAGTGAATGGTGCATGCGTCAGTTTTTTATTACTGCAGTATTTTGCTTCCGAAACGGTGTTTCAATCGCTAAGGAACTGATGTTTTCCGTGCACTTTTCAAGAAAAGCAAATATGTAGGTTAAAAGGGATAAAAAACATCAAGTTATGACCAAACCTTCGCAATATCCCTAAAAACACACACTCCCGATGCGACACATCATCACTCCACAATTGTGTGGCTATACCCGGTGTTTCCGGTCTCCTTCAGACGAACTGGAAAGGCTATTTGCAACAGGTTATGGTCACTTCCTGTGTCTGCGCTAAGAAAGCTCCTTGTCCTCCTCATCGGAACCGCTTTCTCACCGTCATACAGTCAATCTGGTCTTGATGGTGCCTGTCTTGGCTTTGCTATGTCCACATTCTGGGTGGTTTGTGGGGTCCAGGGTGTTTGTCAGTACTAGGGTGTAAAAGTTGCATTTGTCTCGGCATTGCAGTCGGGTTAATATACGTTCCTTTAGTCTGTCTGTGCATTCATTACAACTGACCATTCCAATCAGTAGTCTGCCGCAGACTGGTTGGCAACGTATAACAGTACTGACCATGTCTTTATGCACTAGGAACCCCCTGTTTCACTGATGAAAATCATGTGTCTGTCATCCGTTGACATTTTACCAAAGCTTTCATCGCATCTCACAGGGTTTCAGTATGTTACAGTGGTACCTTCCATTACGTGAACCAGCTTTTCCAGTTTCCCAGATGGTTTCAGAGCCCTCACATTCCAGTTTCCTACTAAGATATTCTTCCTACCTCTTACTTTCTTGACCTTTGTCACACAGCCGCACACGTATCACCTCAGTACTTCCTAACGTCAAACGGTAGGCGTGATCATTGTTAACCCGAGCCGCGATCGACCTAGTATTAAAGTATCATTAGGTCTGTCTTCCATTGCGTTACTTGCGCTAAAGTCAACCTGATAGAGCCCATTCTTCACCGAGCTGTTTTTGTTGACTTCAGCTGAATTCCATGAAACTTATATGGCGGCTCGGTTGTGTCATGAACACGCGTCCGTAGGCTAAAATAGTTATTCCGCCCCGGGCGTTGACTTCTTCTAAGAAGACTTCCATTCTATGATGTTGTGTTTACACCAACCTTTATTGACCCCTAGGGTTGGGAGACTCATGGAGGTGGGAGCGGCGTCTTGGTTTTCTCCCAGCAAGCCTCTGAATATAATATATCGTACAACCGGACTCAAAGGGCCAAGCTGATAAGGCCTATCCCTATCAACAGTGATTCCGTAAATCTAGACGTTGTATCAAGCTGAGCAAGGATCGCTCGGGTCTTGCAAGTAATACACTACTGTTGAACTCATGTTGGAGCTCTACACTGGCCGTTGACTTCAGCCCAATGATGCTATATTCACAGGCTTTGTTTAGCAGGTTTTGTTCACAGACCCAGCAATGAATTCCTAAGTGGAATGCCAAGTAAGGCCAAGGATTACACCTACCCTTTTACATATAGCTCTAATTACCCTCCCAGGCTGATGAGATCCATCTGTCCACATGCAACAGTTCGTATTGGACTACATGGTACTAGTAGCAGATTTTTCTAACCTGGCCAGGTATTACTTGTTTGCACAGCTGTAAGTCCAAAGTCTACAGTGCTGTAAGGCATTCCTTGGCCAAACTGCTGTATTTCTGGTATTGTTATCCCGCCGGAGAAAGAACTTTCTAACCTACACAGGTCTCCACCGCACACAGCTCATGGAAATTGGAGCATCTTATTTCCTCCCGGAAAGTCACCGACTTGCCCATTGCCCAAAATACATGTATAAACAGCCAGGCTCACAGGGCCAATGTTCTTGAGCCTATCCCTACCTACAGTGACCCCCTAAAACCTAGATGCTTTAACATGCAAATGAACAGAAATAAGCAACTGTAGAAATCATCCGTCAGCAGACGGAAGACAGTAATGACAATCAGTTTTATGCCCAGCATTTATACACTTTTAAGTTCAAAATAGCTCTGGTTCCACAAGTATAAGAATCAAATTTTATCTTCATATAGTATAATGGAATCATTTTATAAATTGTATTTTACATATAAATATGTCCATATGTAACATGCATAAGTATGTAACATATATAAGTCAGCAGCACATACAGGAGCGGCTGTAGTGTAGTGGATAACACTCCGGACTACCAATCCAGGGGTCGCAAGATCGATCCCCCGCTTCTCCGGTCTTTCGGATGAGACTTAAAACCGAGGTCCCGTCTCCAAATGACCCGTTGTTGGTTGGACGTTAAACCCGAGTTCACTCACTCACTCACTCAGCAGCACATATATATATGTATATATTCTCCTTCTGTTTTTAAACAATATTTTATTAGTATAAGCTTCATGGTTACAAGACAGTACAATATAGAATATGGTTCAGGATCTGACTGTAAGCGAAAGGCTTATATGTAACAGGCTATCACCTTGTCGTAGTAAGAGAACATTGTAAAATATATATTTACTATATCTTTGATGCAGATTAAAACAGGGTTGCGGCTTAAAGAAGAGTAGCATCATCATATTTCAATTCTCATATCGACGTTACCCCCGCACCTCAGCGGAACCCTTTTCGTCAGGGTTTATATAAAATAAATATTTATGGCTGACATGGATGCCAAATTTGCATTAAATTAGACATTCATATATTTATTTAAACATTTCAGTGTTCATCAACAAAATTCAATGGCAATAAGAGACAGTTGTCACAGTCTAAATGTAAACAGCTAGGTTACTGATTTAAGAGAACTTTGCATTCATTTATCTCGTTATACGGTGGTACGCCCGTTATCTCGAACAAAAAATGTTATGCATTTAAAAGCTGTCACGGGCTACATGCAAACCCTCCATACTTACATAATATCAAAATCTCTTAGCAGTGAATCAGAACATAACATTGTTATAGAGTGGGTCAAAATTACAAAAAATACACTACTGGTAATTTCCCTTCACGGGACCCCTTTGGTGATACTTACTTCACCATAGCAGGTCTTATTTATTAGAGCATGTATGTGGCAACGTATATATGTGTGTTATTTAGTACGAAATTCAGAAAACCGAAATTTTGTCAAAGCTTAAAAAATGAGAGAAAGTAGTAATTTTTGACATTTTTACAAATTCACCCGTCTAGCTCCCCAGAGGGATTTCTCAGGATGTCTCCGGGCTCTATTATGTCCAGATGGGTGCAGGCTATAACATCCATTTGGGTGCTAAACTGTACTCTTTAGGGAGAGCAAAAGTGTTTTCTAGCGTAGCTACAGATTTTGGGCCTATAGCACTATCACTTGTAACTGTTTACCATTTAGAGTCGTGATTAGGGTGTGAATTACCATTTAGAGTCGTGATTAGGGTGTGAATTACCATTTAGAGTCGTGATTAGGGTGTGAATTACCATTTAGAGTCGTGATTAGGGTGTAAAATTCGATCGTATCGGTAGTTCACACTGCTTTGTCAATGTTTTCAGGCTCGATTGACTGATTGATTGATATGCGTTTTACGACACGTCAACACGAAAGGGTTATTTCGTGCCGAAAACGCAAAAAAGAAAACGTTTAATACGTCGAACGGCAGATATGAATGAACAGTTTTATAATGCATGAAGTCGGGAATATAATCAAATATGCCGATCAACCTAAGACTGGTAACATAAAAAACGAACTCTGAAGTTAGTGTAGTAAGAATATCTCGACCTGACTAAAGCAAACCTGACTAATGTCTTCAAAAAGTTTTTGCTGGTACAGTTGTGTTAAGAAGTTGCCTCAAACGGATGTCCACGATCGAGGAGGTTTGATTAATGAATGAGGCGCATTGCTCAGAAGCATTAGATCATTTAACAGTATACTGAATTGAGCCTCGACGCGAGAAAACAAACAAAGTGGCATGTGCACCCAGCGAAGACTCAGATCAACCTGGGCATCCGCCAAATCTGACCAGAGTCTTTGCTGTGCGCATGGTGTGAGCTTAGACTCTTAGCTATCCTTTAAGCGAAAAGCAAAGACACTGAACAGACAGCGAATGTCCGGCTTATCTGAGTCTTCGCTGGGCGCACATGCCACTTTGTTGGTTTTGTCGTTCCGCGGCTCAATTTAAAAGTCGGATGTGAAGTTAGATACTGATTCCCGCTTTGTAACTCACAGCGCTTATATTTAAAAATGATGTGTATATGGGTTTATTGGGTGAATGGTTTCAGTTACCCAAGCGTGCACAGATCTCTGATTTGATATTGTGGGCGCATAGGCAACCGGTAATATTAGTGTGTAAGTTTCACTGCAACACTTATACTTTGTAACCGCAATTTGAATGGATTTGTAAAGCTTTCTCTGACTGGCAATGCAAGCGTTCAAAAGACAAATACAAAATGATTGGTTGATACAGGTAAAAGGAGATTTTTGAAAATTGAGTGGGAAATGTAACAGATGCATATGTACAGGTAAGTGTTTGTATTTGTTTGATATGGATTTTGATAACTCTCCGGTTTATTTAAACGAATTTTAGAAAGTGAGTCACACTGATAATTTTAAAACAATGTCAATAAGCAGCCATATGCTGATGCACACTAAGCATGCCTGAACTTGCAGCTTGGCACAAAATTTAATTGTACATATCTTAAGGTGTATGAATACCCTTTCAGGGGAGACAGCTCTGCTATTTTCGTTTTTGCCTCCCTTTTATTTCGGGATCAACCCTTAATGGAAAAAATTCGCTTCTACAAATTCTTTCCTTTACCGACAGAGTCCTCTGTATAAATGGTTTCATCGTCCAGGGATGCAAACAGAAAAATGCAAAAGTTGTTTCCCTTTGTAAAAATGGCGGAGCAAATGGAGGTGTACCTATTCACCGTAAAATGCGGACTTAACATATCCTGACCAGACTACAGATACTGCTGCATCGCTAAAACGCGATTTTCCTTGTTTTTCCTTGTTTGCTCGGCGTATCATTGCAAGTTTTATTGTCATTTTGTTGTTTAAAATTTTTAGCTTTGTTTTTGTCTTTGAAGACTCATAAAAGGCAAGGCTTGACAAACAATAGTCATACATGTAGCCTGAAAAAAGCGAGGAGATAATATTCTGATATCGTAAAAATTCCAAATATTTTGTCATTTAAACTAAATTACGGTAACCGTGATTGCCCCAACACTGAACCAGGTTTTATATGATAGTACTGCGTTTAAAAGATACACGGAGATTGAATGGTCAACATTGTAGATCCTGATCAGACTGCTATTTTTGAAGCAGTCTGATCTGAATCTACACTGCCTACTCAGATATATCTGTCCCAATACTTAGAGTTTTTACGGCTACATACTTCGACCCCTTGTCTACTACCTACCATTTCAGTGCGGTAGGGTCCAGTCTGGTAACTTCGGTTGGCGGATAAATCCGGACGTACCATTGCAAACAGTGAAAATACAGATGAGACGGCTCATAATCAGGATTTTCAATGTTTGCCCATTTTTTTTTTAATTCCAAACAACTGAACTTACAAAGGAAACAATGTCACTGTCCGAATTTACCTGCTGTCCGAATTTACCTGACTTGACTTTATCATCCACATTAGAGTGGGAGGGTATGTAAGCAAAGAGTGCTGTTCCATTTTGTCACATATGTTCACTTCTTTTCACATTTGTGTTTTGGGTGGGCTATGCTTCCTTAATGTTATTTTCCTGGGTATCTTCATTTTTTTTGTGCTTTTTTTTTTTTTTTTTCAATATGGGTGACGTTCGGATCTTTACTATAGATATCATGCAAACAATCGCACCATAATTATACTGATGTTCCACGGCATCATTCCAGATAAAACAAATAATGTACGTGAGTCACTTTCAGAAGAATTATTTTTTTTCGAGGCTCAGGCTCGTATAATTTCGATATTGTTCCACATTTCACAAGATTCCATTGGTCAGATAACGCGTAAGTCAAAATTTAGCCAATAATATCAAAGGTCAATGAATATCTAATCTTCGTTTTGCACTGTGAATACTAGCACTCTGTCTTATATTATTTTCGTCGTAGATCTGATTTCTACTTTCGGTTTAATACACACAAACAAACAAACAGTGAAACATGTTTATAACTATTTTGAAATCAGGTCAATTTCAAGACTGACCGCGGTCCATTTTGGAATTCCAAATTGGACAGCTCAGTTTTGAGATAGGTCGTTGTCGCTACCCAGTGTCAAAATAACGGTTGTGGGTGCCTACGACACAGCTTACTTATTCATAAAAATTATTGTCAAATCTTCAACTAGAGACATATAACAAAACACACTTCCATTTAATCTGCACCGATTATCTTTTTTTAAAGAACTTTCTTGTTTTATCTCCCTTTTCAATAGTGACCTACGCTTTAAGAAAATAATTTGCTCCTCTAGGAGCTTTTTGACTCTTCTAGGAGCAAATTCTTTCCTTAAAGTGTAGAACTTTTTTTTGAAGGGATTTGTCATCCGATGAAGTTTATAGCAATTCAAAAAGTTCTTTCCGTTAGTATAAATGAATAGGTGACTTGCGATTTTACGTCCTTTTCAAAAGCATCCCCGTCATATCAGGGCAATGGCATGGTGATAATGAAAGGCTGTGTGCAATGAAACTTCATTAACGTTTGAAAAGATTCTCGCCTCAAGCGGGGATCGAACCCGGAATTGCCGCAGTAGATCAGCAGACCAGCGCTTAACCTACTGAGCTACTGGGGCTCCTTTTCCCTTGGTAAAGCTAGGGAAACACGAAGGAGTACCCATTCTAAAGGTAGAAACTTCGACTCTTTTGGCTCATTGCAGTTTGGCTGCGTCAGGAATCTCTTACCTGATTTTTGTCGCGTTCGTCTTTCACGGGTC
Organism: Ctena decussata; assembly: GCA_963989385.1. Taxonomy (NCBI): domain Eukaryota; kingdom Metazoa; phylum Mollusca; class Bivalvia; order Lucinida; family Lucinidae; genus Ctena; species Ctena decussata. The sequence goes on from OZ022509.1 coordinate 79,050,454, forward strand.
ATAGAGACTGAAATAATTTGGTGTGTGTGTAGAGGTGGCGCCAATGTTCGTTTGTTTCCGATGTAGTTGTCTTTTACATGAAGTCTGTGGTTACTCTGTCTAGCGGATTGCACCATTTAATGTGCTTTGGCTGCCAAAGACTCGCCCATCTTTTATCATTTCTATTTTTATTTTTGGGGCTGGGGTGAGGGAGGAGGAGCAACATTGAAGGGACCTAATAGCGAGCACTTGCTTGCAGGCGCGTAGCCCCTGCAATTCAAAGCTACTTCGGAGCTGTGAAACAGCGGGAGCTCTATGGTAGAAGATTGGTAAGACATATTTTTGCCTACAAAATACATTACTTTCAATGATATTTCTTTCGTTACGACTCGCTTCCGCTTCCGTTTTATCCAAATTGGACTGGTTTAAATAGAAATCCACCAAATAATTATGAAATAGAGGTTGGACAGTCTTCCTGTCGCTACGTCACGTAATGACGTTCCGTTTGAGAAAAACAAGATGGCGTCAACTTAAACCGTTTTTGTGGCGGTAGATCAACACATGGTCAGTACATAAAATGCAAGAAGCATGAGCATCGGGTGAAATTAAAAGAAATTAGAAAGCGACGTAGAGAAGAAATGTAAAGAATTACAGCCCATTTTCCGTGGGGAAACGCTACTAGGGGAAAAGCTTTTCTCTGACAGTTTCTCATCAGTTTGTCAGTCTGAATTCGCTGCTACTGAGTTGCAATAATTTTATTGCAAATTTCTTCCGACAAAAACTTCACCTGTAGGGATAGCAATGCTATACAATAATTTATGTGTAAATTCTGCAATGAAGAAATAATACAATTCTATTTCTCTACTCTGTAACTCTGGAGCGATGTGCTCGCCTGTAAGCAGGGCTTATTCCATATTACAATAATGTGCATCTGTCGCAATATGTTTGGTATGGGTACTAGTACAGTATTCTAGTAAGTAAGAATGCTTCATTGTTCTCGATTCATTCCAAAAATTAAAATTAGTTCTTCTCATAATCTTATAAAAGCTGAAATCATATAAGTTTACGAGTTAATTAGAATCGCTTCTGTTATACTCGTTTAGTGGTGGCTTATGTACTCGAAACAGAAACAACGCATTTTTTGTTGTTGTTGTTGTTCGTTTCGGTATTTATGTTTCAAAGTGAAAAATGACCAAGACTAAATAATATGAAAAGCATCACGCGCAAATGAAGTAAGTTTTAAAACCAAGTCAGCGAAAACTGGTTCGTTTATTCACGCGTAACGAAAGCGTTAACGCCAAAGAGGGTCAAACTAAAACCACCATTTATCATCGGTTTAGTGCCTTCTGAATAAGGGTTTTTGCTTACTCCAAAACCTATGTGAATTTTCCGTGGTCTTTTAAAGATTGTGTTGAAAACCTTAAGCGGGAACTTTCAGTGACGCTTACTCATAACAGTCTTTGTTACTCCCCTGTATTCTTGTGACACAAAACAAACCCTTTTCGCCACGACATTCGATAATTTGGTCTAATTTGCGAGATAAACCCGATGTTTATTCATGAGTGAGTGCTCACAAAAAAGGTATGAAAATAAAGGGGCGTAACTCTGTATATGTTTCAAATAGCGCAAACAAAAAATATAAATTTTGGAATGCTGTATCCCTCAAACCACTGAACGGGTTTTAATGAAATCAACGGTATTTCTTTTTTATTCTGTATTATAAAGCACATTCTATATCTCCGTCTATTGCTTTTATAGACAAGGTTTCTTCATTAGAATAAATTACCCAAGACACTTTTGAGAAACAAACCGGACAAGAGAGAAACAGGGTAAAAAAATTTCCGACCCCCCCCCCCCCCCTCCTCACCCCCACCCCCACCAAAAATAATAATAAATAAATAAATAAAAATTAAAAAAATAAATAAAAATAAATAAATAAAGGCAGTTTTTACGCAAAACCTTACTTGTTATCATGCTTAATTTACCATATTTTCTAACAAATTGATGATTTTAGCGATTTTCAAAGGAAATGAAGAACTTTGCATGTGCTGTAAATTTTTCCATGCCAAATTTCCAACTGTTTTATACTGTTTTAGCTCATCTGAGACAAAGGCTCAGGGTGGGCTATTGTGATCACTCAATTGTCCGTCGTCCGTCGTCAACAATTTGCTTTAAATGATATCTTCCCTAAAACCGCTATGACTATGGCATTGATATATGAAGCATTGTCTAGTGGATCTCTACCAAGTTTGTTCAAATGGTTGCCTCAGGGTCCAAAATGACCCTGGGATACGGGGTCTGGGGTTCGAAAATAAAATATACTCAAAAATCTTCTCCAGAACTGCTTGTGTCACATGCTTGGAATTTGGTATGTAGCATTGCCTAGTGGTCCTTTACCAAGTTTGTTTAAATGATGGCCCCAGGGTCCAAAATGGCCCCGCGACAGGCAGTCCCAGGTTTGAATCATAGAAATACACAGAAAAATATTAAGAGAACCACAAGTCTCAGATGCTTGAAATTTGGTATGTAGCATTGCCTGCTAGTCATGTACCACGTTTGTTCGAATCGTTGCCCCACGATTCATAATGGGCCCACGGCATAGAAATACATGGAAAAATATTCCAATATCTTCTTCAGAAACACATGGCTCAGATGCTCGAAATTTGGTTTTTAGCATCAGCTGGTGCTCCTTTACTTATTTTATTCAAATGCAGGTCCAAGGGTCCAAAAGGGCGCTGCGGCGGGGAGTCCTGTGTTTGAACCATAGAAATACATAGAAAAATATTCAAAATCTTCTTTCAGGAACCACTAGGCTCAGATGCTTGAAATTCGGTATGAAACATTGCCTGGTGGACCTTTACCAACTTTGTTCAAATTGTGGCTCCACGGTCTTGAACGGCCCTGAGGCAAGGGGTTTTGGGTTCAAAAACCAAATACACAAAAAAATCTTCTACTCTAAAACTGCTAGGCTCATATACTTGAAATTTGGTATGTAGCACTGCCTACACTGTAAAACATGTGTTTACATGTAGAATCAATGCAAAAAATGCAGTCCGATTTTTAATGTGTTTAAATCGTAACATGTTCAGTTTGCAACATGTTTAGGTTTATGTTTAGAAATTAAACATGTACAAAACTGGTTATATTTACCTTTTAGTTTGAAAATTTCCTCTGTCAACATTTTCGTCTCTTTTGTTTTCGTTCTTCAACGGGGAAAAGAGAGAATGGATTCATCCGAAACGCGTGACACAATAAAACGTGTTTAGCAGATTTTGTCCGGGAAAATAATAGAAAAGGCGTATATGTTTAGCTATATGACATATTCCTAAACATGTTTACACCTAAACATGTAGCCACTTGTGTTTTATAGCTAAGCGCGATTTTTACACTGTAATGGTCATTTACCAAGTTTATTCAAATGGTTGCTCCAGGGTCCAAAATAGCCCCACCCCAGGGGGTCCTGTGTTTAAACCGTAGAAATACATAGAGAAAATATTCAAAAAGCTTCTTTTTGAGAACCAATTGGCTTAGATACTTGAAATTTGGTATGGTAGGGGTTGAGCGGAGGAAAATTTGTTCGCGCGGTCCAGGTCACATGACCAACATGGCGGCCATACCCATATGTGGTAAAAGCCTTTAAAAATCCTCTTCTCCAGAACCAAATGACCGATTGCCTTGAAACTTGGTATTTAGTATTGAGTACTGGAGTTCTACTAAGGTCGTTCAAATGATGACCCTAGGTTGACCCTGACTTTTTTTTTTTGATGAAATGCAGGCTGACAACTAAATGACTATCTGGATCATTCTTTGACCTTTAACCAATGTCTCTCATATATTTACACTTTCAAACTACATGTATCAGGTTTGTTCAAGCGATGACCCTAGTTTGACATGTCATTTTTACTCAGGTGAGCAATTTGGGGCCTCTTGGCCCTCTTGTTACTTTGTTGCTTTATGTTATACTTACGAGGCATGATCAATAAGTTCCCGGAAAAGTGCTGTAGTCTCTTTATTATTTTACTTTCGTCAATGAAATTTCACACTATTCGACTTTAATGTATTTGTGATTCATATCAGTCAAAACAATTGACTTATGTCTAACCAGTTTCATGCACGCGCCACCAACGTAACGATCGGTAACGTGACCCGGCCCAGCTAACGTAACGTTGCATTTTTATAGTTTCTGATGGTAATTTCCGAACGGTGTTTAGCTATGAATGATATATAGAAACGTTATTTAATTCCCCTGAATTTAGAAATATATAACTTACCTTGATGCTTAATACAAATTTTGTAAGATGTTTCGATCTTTTCTACGAAATGATATCTAAGTCAAACATGCCCTTTAATAATTATATGTGTGGGGGTAGGGTAATTCAATGGCAGATAATTTGCTTTTCGTTATAAAATGGAATTGTTGTTATCAAGTTTCATAACCTATAGATAGCGGCAATTTATTAGATATGTGATGTACGCTTTCAATCGAACTATTCAAGCTATACGACTGCACAACCTGATGCCTGCAGCTGCATTAACTGTCTATCAAAATCTTAAATCAACTAGCAGCAAGGCCACATCGGTAAGCTTTGTCAAAATTCAGCCATAGTGTGTTGATGAGTCCTTTTGTATAAGTTTCATGTACCACACTCTTCTAAATGCTACACATAATAATAAATTAATATAATCTTATTATGACAAAGCTTGCCGATACATGATTGCTGCTGGATGAGTTGGGCATTTGCTGGAAACTTATCATTATGCCGATTTCAGGTTGTATTGTCCTATTGCTGGAATGGTTGGACTGAAAGGCATAAACCACGATCTAATGAACTGCAATTATCTCTAGTTTATGAAACCTTGTTATGACACTTCCGTTTGATAAAGTTAAGGTAGTTATCTGCCCATGAATAACCCCACCCCACATATTTACTGATTGAAGGAGGCCACGTTAGACTTAGCCATCATTTCATAGAAAAAATCAACCATGTTACAAATTTTGTAATACCCCCATTCCACTGGACGGCGCTTTGGCTGCGCTCTTGGCGATCATGGCGCTTCTTTAAAATACTCGAGAGCGCAGTAGAAGCGCCGGCAAATGCTGGAATTTGGGACTTGTGCGCTTCCAATACGCTTCCAGTACGCTTCCAGTACGCTCTTGCTACGCTGATCACGATGCTGCCGCGATATTGTTGCGCTTCTGCCACGCTCAACGGCCTCCAAGGGCGCTGCTACTGCGCTGTCACTACGACAAAGGTTTTCAAGCTACGCTTAATCTACGCTTATGCCGATGCGACTGCGATCATGCTACGACCTAAGTGCTGGAGCTGCGCTCATGCTGCGATTGTGTTGCGCTTTGTAACCGCTTCTATGTAAATCGGCGGAGAATCGGGTCCAGCAGAAGTTAGCCACCAGCCTTCAAACAATATTGATAATATAAAAATTCCAGTGGCTATGGCCAAGCTGGCAATCATGAACTAGTGACTTCGAACAACTCGTCTTGTTCTTCTTGCTGTTCAGGCTCAACTGGGGCCTCTGCTCGGCGTTCTAAAGGGCGCCTATCTGGCTCAGTTTATAGAGCAAGAGCCTGCCCCCCCCCCCCCCCCCTGTCAAAAGCAGAAGGCGAAATCCACACCCAGACCTGGTCAGAAGACTATTTTCACGCAGCCTTTACCGCAGGAGAGGGTATTCCAACTCCTGCTCCTGGCAGCCTGCATCTTGAATGAAACGTGAGAATCGAGTTATGAAACGTCGTGGAAACGCGGCGTTTTCATGCCCAGATCGCCATAAGAGCAGAGGAAACGCAGATAAAGCGCCAAGAGCGCAGCGGAAGCGTCGTGGTCGCGCTATTCATAAATAATAGGTTCGCAGCGGAAGCGGCAAGAGCGCAACGGGAGCGCAAAGAGCGTAGCAGAAGCGTAGCTGGGTCGCAGACGAATCTCACGGCGCTGTCGGCACGATCCCGCTGCGCTGGTGCTGCGTTGCTCCCGCTGCTGCTGCGCTCATGAATTTCGAGCTACGTTCTTACTACGCTTCCGTTGCGCTTTGAGTCCACGGCGCTTCCGCTACGTTTATTTTGAACAAGGTCAAAACAAGCGCCGTGACTTGGCGATCATGCCGCTACTGATACGCTTTTGTTACGACCTTGAAGCTTCTACTGCGCTGTTGGCGCTTCTGCTACGATTCATGGCGCTTTGACCAAAATTTTAGAGCGCAGTGGAAGCGCCGTCCAGTGGAATGGGGGTATAAGGAACATCAAGATAAGATACATACTTTTAAGTTTATATAAAGTAATTCATGTTTATATAAATAATTTTTGATAAAGCAACGTTCAAATTTTGCTACTAGAAACGATGAAAATGCAACGTAACGTTAGCTGGGCCGGGTCAGGTTGCCGGTCGTTACGTTGGTGGCGCGTGTAATAAACTGGGTAGACATAAAAAAATAATTTTGAATGATATGAATCACAATATAATTAAGGTTGCCTAAGATGAAATTTTATTGACGAAAGTAAAGTAGTAAAAAGAATACATCACTTTTCCGGGAACTTTTTGAGCATCCCTCGTATATCCAGTAAAACTGCAATAAGTATTTTTTTTTTTTTACATTTTGATACAATTGTTAGATACAGGTTTTCTAATAAGAAGTTTTTTCGCTGCTTTAATAGCTACATCTATATCTGAAACAAGTTTGTTTAGTTGTACTGTAACAAAGCAGATAATGTTTTATATTTATGCATATATGTGTCATGTTTCAGAGTTACGACGTCCTTAACTTCTATGACTAACTATATCGCCCACCAAGGAAGTGCAGT
>OZ022509.1:79057266-79211334 GCA_963989385.1 Ctena decussata
TTTGACGATTGTTAAGTTAGTTCCTTTTTCCTTTTTTCTTTATTCCTTATTCCTTTTTCCTTATTCCTTTTTCCTTATTCGATTTTCAGACTCATAGAACTTTGCGAAGCTTTGCAACAGAGGATTTGCATATAGCACATTCATATTCATTTTAATTCTAAGCATAATAGTATAGATTTCCAAAGTGCAACAGTACAAAATGCGAATAAGGAAAAAGGAAATGCATCAAAATTCGATTTTGAGGTCCATAGAATAACGTTAAGCTATGCAAAAGAACATTCACATATAGCGCATACACGATCATTTTTACTTCTAAGTATAGTGATATAGATTCCCGAATTTCAAAGCAAAAGAAAGCGAATAAGGAAAAAGGAAATGAACGAAAAATTTCTTTTTTCCTTATTCGATTTTCTGGGTCATAGAACTTTGCGAAATTATGCAAAATAACATTCACATATGGCGCATTCACGATCATTTTTACTTCTAAGCGTAGTGATATAAGTTTTCCGAATTTCAAAGGTTCAAACTGCGAATAAGGAAAAAGGAAATGAATGAAAAATTCCTTTTTCCTTATTCAATTTTCAGGCTCATAGAACTTTGCGGATCTGTGCAATTAAAGATTCGCATATAGCACATTCACGATCATTTTTACTTCTAAGCATAATGGTAAAAATTCCCGAAGCTCAACAGTACAAAATGGGAATAAGGAAAAAGGAAATGAATCAAAATTTCCTTTTCCTTATTCGATTTTGAGGTCCATTGAACTTAGTGAAGCTATACAATAGAACATTCACATATAGCGCATTCACGATCATTTTACTTGTAAGCGTACCGATATAGATATCCGAAGTTCAGAGGTACAAACTGCGAATATGGAAAATGGAAATGAATGAAAAATTTCTTTTTCCTCATTCGATTTGAGATCCATAGAACTTAGTGAAGTTATGCAATAGAACATTCACATATAGCGCATTCACGGTCATGTTTGCTTCTCAGCGTAGTGATATAGATATCCGAAGTTCAAAGGTACAAACTGCGAATAAGGAAAAAGGAAATGAACGAAAAATTCATTTTTCCTTATTATATTTTCAGGCTCATAAAACTTTGCGGATCTGTGCAATAGAAGATTATCATATAGCACATTCACGATCATTTTTACTTCTAAGAATAATGGTATAGATTTCCAAAGCTCTACGGTACAAACTGCGAATAAGGAAAAAGGAAGTGAACGAAAAATTCCTTTTTCCTTATTTGATTTTCAGGCTCATAGAACTTCGTGAAGCTATGCAATAGAACATTCACATATAGTGCATTCCCGATCATTTTTACTTCTAAGCATAGTGATATAGATATCCGAAGTTCAAAGATACAAACTGCGAATAAGGAAAAAGGAAATGAGTGAAAAATTCCATTTTCCTTTTTCAATTTTTAGACTCATAGACCTTTGCGAAGCTATGCAAAAGAACATTCACATTTAGTGCAGTTACGATCATTTTTACTTCTAAGCGTTGTAATATAGCTTTCCGAATTTCATTGGTTCAAACTGCGAATAAAGAAAAAGGAAATGAACGAAAAATTCATTTTTCCTTCTTGAGGTCCATAGAACTTAGTGAAGCTATGCAATAGAACATTCAGATATAGCTCATTCACGATCATTTTTACTTCTAAGCGTAGTGATATGGGTTTCCGAAGTTCAAGGGTACAAACTGCGAATAAGGAAAAAGGAAATGAATGAAAAATTCCTTTTTCCTTAGTCGATTTTCAGGCTCATACAACTTTGCGAAGCTATGCAAAAGAACATTCACATAAAGCGCATTCACGACCATTCTTTACTTCTAAGCGCAGTGATATAGGTTGCCGAATTTTATTGGTTCAAACTGCGAATAAGGAAAAAGGAAATGAACGAAAAATTCCTTTTTCCTTATTCGATTTTCAGGCTCATAGAACTTTGCGGTTCTTTGAAATAGAAGATCCGCATATAGCACATTCACGATCATTTTTACATCTAAGCATAATGGAATAGATTTCAAAAGCTCAACGGTACAAATTGGGAATAAGGAAAAAGGACATGAATCAAAATTTCATTTTTCCTTATTCGATTTTGAGGTCCATAGAACTTAGTGAAGCTATGCAATAGAACATTCACATATAGCGCATTCACGATCATTTTTACTTCTAAGCGTAGTGATATAGATATTTGAAGTTCAAAGGTACAAACTGCGAATAAGGAAAAAGGAAATGAATGAAAATTTTCTTTTTCCTTATTCGACTTTGAGGTCCACAGTACTTAGTGAAGCTATGCAATAGAACATTGATAAATAGCGCATTCACGATCATTTTTACTTCTAAGCATAGTGATATAGATTTCCGAATTTCAACAGTACAAACTGCGAATAAGGAAAAAGGAAATGAACGGAAAATTCCTTTTTCCTTATTCGATTTTCACGTTCATAGAACTTTTCGAAACTGTGCAAAGGAAGATTCGCATATAGCAAATTCATGATCACTTTTCCTTCTTAGAATAATGGTATAGATTTCCAAAGCTCAACGGTACAAACTGCGAATAAGGAAAAAGGAAGTGAACGAAAAAGTCCTTTTTACTAATTTGATTTTCAGGCTCATAGAACTTTGCGAAACTGTGCAAAGGAAGATTCGCAGATCACTTTAACTTCTAAGAATAATGGTATAGATTTCCATAGCTCAACGGTACAAACTGCGAATAAGGAAAAAGGTAATGAACGAAAAATTTCTTTTTCTTTATTCAATTTTGACGTCCAAAGAACTTAGTGAATCTATGCAATAGAACATTCATATATTTCGCATTCACGATCATTTCTACTTCTAAGCATAGTGATATAGATTTCCGAATATCAAAGCAAAAGAAAGCGAATAAGGGAAAAGGAAAATGAACGGAAAATTCCTTTTTCCTTATTCGATTTTCAGGTTCATAGAACTTTGCAAACTGTGCAAAGGAAGATTCGCATATAGCAAATTCATGATCACGTTTACTTCTAAGAATAATGGTATAGATTAACAATTAACAAAGCTTAACGGTACAAACTGCGAATAAGGAAAAAGGAAATGAATCAAAATTTCCTTTTTCCTTATTCTATTTTGAGGTCGATAGACTCAGTGATGCTATGCAATACAGCATTCACATATAGCTCATTCACGATTATTTTGTCGCACCTCAGCTTAAGCAAGGTGCGATATAGGAGTTCACTTTTCCGTCCGACCGTCAGTCCGTCCGTCCGTCCGTCCGTCAGCTAAACCGTCCGTCCACAATTACGTCGACCGTAACGTTCATATCCATTATTCTCAATCTATAATACCTACAGTCATTAAACCTGGTATGAAGTTTCTACTTAGAATGGTCTCGAGGAACCTTGCACTTATTTTGACCTTTGACCAAATTTTCATGCTGTAATGACTTTGTAAATTTTTACGTCAAAAATTATGTCTACCCTAGTGTTTAAGTCCATTTCTCTCCATCTATGATTCATGCAATCATCAAACCATGTATAAAGTTTTTTCTTAGATTTATTTTGACCTCTGACCTATATTTTCTGCTCTGCTGACTTAGTAAAATTTTACGTCAAAAATTGCGTCAAGCTTAGTATACTGCTCCATTTCTCTGTCTATGATACCTACAGTCATCAAACCTGATATAAAATTTATGCTTAGGTTGATCAAGAGGATCGTTGTACTTATTTTGACCTTTGACCTATATTTCATGCTCTGCTGACTTTGTAAAATTTCACTTAAAAATTACATCAACTATATGGTTTAAATCCATTTCTCTCAATCTATTATATCTAAAATCATCAAACCTGGTAAAAAATTTCATCTTAGAATGGACTCTAGAATTAATGGACTTGTTTCAACCCTTGACCTTTATTTCACATGCAGATTTTGTAAAGAGGACCTAAGGTTTGGAGCCTTCATCTTAGACAGTTGCACCTAGGTATTTGAGACTTGTCACGGTTCCCAGCTTCTGTCCTTTTAACTTGATCTCCCTTTGGATGCCATCGGTGTTATTTGTCATCAGTTTGGGTTTTTCAGCATCTATCTCCATTTTGTACCTTGTGCAGGTTTTTTCGAAACCTTCAACTAGGGCTTCTAGTTCCTGCTCCCCCCCCCCCTCAGCAAGAGCATTAATGTCATCGGCAAACCGAAGATTGGTAATAGTCATGCCACCTATGCTAACCTTTCCATCATGTTCTTCAAGAGCATCAGACATGATCCTTTCGAAAAAATGTTGAAGAGGGTGGGTGAAATAAGGTATCCCTGCCTAACTTTAACTGTAGTTCTGAAACATTCTCCTGTGCTGCCATTCATCTGGACTGAACTTGAATCCTTGTTGAACAGGTGCTCAATGGCCCGAATTAGACTGGCATTGATATTGTACTTTCGCATAGTAGCTTTTTTTTTTAAAGCTATGAAGACATGGTACAGATTTTGCTGGTGCTGAAGGTTCTTTTCACACAGTATTCTAAGGTTGAAAATCTGTTCTGTGGTGCTCCTCCGGCTCTGACACCAGCCTGTTCTTCAGCAATTATCTCTTCTACGAAAAAAAAAATACTAAATACTACAGAATGAAAGATTTGCCAGGCCGATAACACAGACTGAGAGTTCGTAAAATCTCATCACAGGCTATTAACTAGTCTGCCAATTTTCGCTTCCTGTCGAGACGTCCTACAGTTAAAGTTTGTTCGGCCCGTGACATTTTCTCCCTGCTTAATTAGATTCGTCTCAGAATCTCATCGGTACCACGGAGGAACCAACGAGACATTCACTTTTTGATGCTCGCGGCCCTAGCCTTGGATCCATACTGAACCACCAAATGTCGAGGGGGAGGAAAAAATCGTGGCCCGACCGGGACTCGAACCCAGGGCCTCTCGCTGTCCGTGAGACACCTGAAGTGTTGAGCTAATGGCCGACCTTTGATATTTTCCCCCTGTTTAATTAGATTCGTTCCCGAATCTACTCGGTATCTAGGAGGTACCAACGAGGCATGCATATTTTCGCATTTTATTCTTTTCAAACATTTATAAAATTAATCACGCGCAAAGTCTAGTAAATGATAATGCGCTACTATTTTTGCCATAGTGCCCACATAACATGTGAAATGTAACTAAAATCTAAAAAAGTTCCTTCAAGAGCAGAGAATACATACAGAAGTAGGAGCATGGGCCAGACTACGTAGTTTCGGCTAATAAAGCCTCGTCAGTGACCCTGACAATATCTGGTGACGAAACCAGAAAAAAGCATACTGTAATTTCTAAATTTTAATTGGGCAGTCTATTCAAATACTGATTAATTTCAAAAAGATCCAAATAATATAAAAGACGATGATCTAGAATAATAGTCTAAATCGATCTCAAATTTTAGATTTCTCAGAATCTATCCTCTGACCTCAAAGGATGTAAATAAAATATAATCTGCTCTATGGATGAATCTTACTGAATCCGAAAACACACATAACAGGACACATTGTCTTTGAAAAAGCGCATCATATAAATCAATTATTTCGAGCTGGAAACCCTACAAATCTTGATTAGAATTCAATTTTCTTTAAATAAAGACCAGTTGCTAGCTTGTACTCAAACATTTTAGCGTAACTTTACTTTCTTGGTTCTGCCCTAGTCTATTTCGTACCAGTCTATTGGTCATTTAATACCATTAAGCTACAACTTCACGGTCAGTTTACATTATTTTATGCACCACATCAGTTTGTTATGGAAGTCCTGGAGGGACTTCTGACTTCATCACTTCACACTTCAGACTTCACCACTTAATCACTTCAGAGTTCATCACTTCATACTTCACACTTCATACTTATATGACTTCATGACTTCACACTTCAGACTTCATTACTTCAGAGTTCATACATCATAACTTCAGAGTTCAGACTTCAAACTTCAGAGTTCAGACTTCAGACTTCAGAGTTCATACTTCAGACTTCAAACTTCAGACTTCAGAGTTCACACTTCAAACTTCAGACTTCAAAGTTCACACTTCAGAGTTCAGAGTGCAGACTTCAAACTTCATACTTCAAATGAGGGGTGATAAAAAAAATACGTGGACTTTGCTGTCGCGGTAAGCATAACGCAGTTATAGTATTTCTCTCATACCGCGGAAAAGTTCAATCTTTTAGCTGTGTTATGTGAAATTTTGAAGAAATTTCACTGAACAGTGAGTATTTTCGTTTATTTTATATACGACAGGTTCTGCTACAGCGGAGCACCATATTAATGACGTTGACGTTTTGTCTTTTTTTTTAACATTTCAGTGGTTCTTTTGTTTCTCTGTTTTCACAAACTAACACCTTCTTTGCAGAATTTTCATAATTATGACCAGCTCTAGACACATCAGCATGCAATATCATTGTTTTGAAGAATTTCATATCGTACTCTTCTCATATTTCTATTCTATTCTATTTTATTCTATCCCATAACCTTACTAGGTCGTTGGGGCACCACAGATTACTTCGAAACAATCCCTTTCCACCTTGTCCTGTTTTGAGCTGCCCTAGCTGAGCTGGCAAAATCCATCCCCGTCCACTCTTTAATATTGTCTTCCCACCTCTTCTTCTGTCTACCTCTTCTTCTTTTTCCTTTCACTGTGCCCTGTAGAATGGTCTTTGCTAAGCCAGAAGACTTTGAGACGTTCATTAATCTAAGCCAAACTTTTGCTCTCAATATCGTGTCAACGTACACTATATTTGCGGTGTATGTCTAAATTAGGGGATAATTGTACTAAAAATTGTCATTTGGGGAGGTAAATCGTCGGTTTTATGGCGGAAATTTCGTTTTACGGCGACGCGCTAGCGGAGTCGTAAAACGCAATTTACGACCATAAAACTGACGATTTACCTCCCCAAATGACCATTTTTAATACAGTTATCCCCATTCTAATGCACTTTTCACATTTTCACCTTTAAAAGTAAGCTACTTTGCACTCAAAGCAAACGCTTTCAGCGACGTAACAATGAGAAGCGAGGTTACGTAATTACGTCGGGTTTCCGACAGTAAATCGCAGGATTTACTGTCGCAAATTTTTGACGATATACAATCAGACGTCGCGTTACATTCTATTATATTCTATTCTATCCCATAACCTTACTAGGTCGTTGGGGCACCACAGATGACTTCGAAACAATCCCTTTCCACCTTGCCCTGTCTTCAGCTGCCCTAGTTGAGCTGGCAAAATCCATCCCTGTCCACTCTTTAATACTGTCTTCCCGCCTCTTCTTCTGTCTGCCTCTTCTTCTTTTTCCTTTCACTGTGCCCTGTAGAATCGTATTTGCTAAACCAGAAAACCTTGTGACGTGGCCAAACCACCTTAGTTTCCGTTTCTTGACCAGCATCAGGAGTTCATCATATTCTCCAATGGCTGCTTGGGTCTTTCTGCGAACCTCCTCATTGGTTATATGGTCCTTGTATGATATGTTCAGTAACCTTCGGTAGCATCTCATCTCAAAGGCCTGCATTCTTTTCTCTAACTCTGCTGTCAAGGTCCCCGATTCACAGGCATACAGAAATATGGAAATGACAAGGGAGCGCATAAGTTTCACCTTTGATCCAAGAGATATGTTGTTATCTTTCCAATTTGGTTTCAACTTGGTAAGAGCCAAAGTAGCTTGTGCAATCCTTGAGAGAACCTCCTGTTTCGAGCCATCATCTGAGACAACTGTTCCAAGGTATTTGAAGATTGTTACGGTACCCAGCTTCTGCCCTTTTACCTTGATCTCCCTCTGGATGCCATCTGCGCTGTTCGTCATCAGTTTGAAAGACCGCGTTACATACGTAAGTGCATTAGAATGCAGGTCTACAACCCTTTAATCAGTGCCAACATCAGATAAAAATAGCATAAAAAGGATCAAATAGCATTAAATTTGAACTGAATGCTCAATTCTTCAATTTTCCCCATTTTTTTACAATTATATACAAAAACTGGATTTGCATAAATACGCGGTATAATGTTTGACGTCATTTTGTCACTCATGTATGGCCCACATAGCATGTTTTAGGCTGCTTATGCAAGCATAATACCTTTTGACGGCAATAATAGGCGGAAACCATAAACAAATAACATACAAAATAACAAGCATTTTACTCAACTGCAAATATTAGGTATGTCCAAATAATTTGAAATAATAAGGCAAAGTTTTACCGTGCTCCGCAGTAACGTCGTAAGGTTACTATGACGACCCATAAAGACTATTTTCCGAATATTGACTGGTAATATAAATACATCACCGGATAGATGAAAAGCGAATTTGTATTTACTGCAGATTTAATGGGTTTACTATTAATGATAAAATTTCTACAGCAAAAGTACACGTATTTTTTATCATCCCTCATACTTCAGAGTTCATACTTCAGAGTTCACACTTCAGACTTCTGCCAAAACAACGTAAAAGCATATTGTAGCCAATATGGCGAGTCCCGCACTATTCAAACATCCTAAAAGAATAAGTGTGAAGTCCGAAGTCTGAAGCCTGAACTCTTAAGTATGAAGTCTGAAGTCTGAACTCTGAAGTCTGAACTCTGAAGTATGAAGTCTGAACTCTGAAGTCTGAACTCTGAAGTCTGAACTCTGAAGTATGAACTCTGAAGTCTGAACTCTGAAGTCTGAAGTTTGAAGTCTGAACTCTGAACTCTGAAGTCTGAAGTCTGAACTCTGAAGTTCTGAAGTATGAGCTCTGAAGTGATAAAGTCTGAAGTGTGAAGTGATGAAGTCAGAAGTCCCTCCAGGGCTTCCATAGTTTGTTGAGCCGTTTACAACACACAAAAATTGTTATGATACTACAATGTATAAGCCACTATAATTCAATTACTTAATATGAAATAGATAGTGTATGAGGGCTGGCATCAGGATAAGTACGTGTAGTACTGTATGCATTTTCATTTGTGGTGGTCAGAGTAGCCAAGCCATGATTCAAACTCGGTAATCCGGTAACAAATTTTATACCTGAATGCTGAGACGGATATGCATAGGCTCCAAAAGTTAAAACGGTAATAGAAACTAAGCAAGAATGCTTAACAATTGGTTTACAACTTTAGATTTCTTCGCGCACCATGCAGTCAGCAGGCTGGGGGACAGTTTCCGATCGAATTATAATATGTCGTATTTACTGTTATTTAGTTCTTGGTAATTTTTTACTGTTATTTAGTTCTTGGTAGAGTAAATATGGTCATAAAAAGTGCCGTATTACAGGGAAAATTACATTTGTAGTTTCGTTTATTTACAAACGTCTATAGTTAAGATGTTTTCAATGTTTTCCCCACAAGCCTTTAATGAATCATATTAAATAATACATTTGATGTTCGGCGTATTTTACGTTCATGATATGGTATGTATATCTTTATCGTTTTCTTTCTCCTAGGTTGAAGTACTAAAACGTACAAATGTTGGAGACCAACCTGATGGTTCTCAGCCAACAACTCAAGACAGTCAAGGAAGAAATAAAAACAACGAGTTTTAATGTAATTTAATAGATAAATAATATTCAAAATAAATAAAATAACATCAAAACTGTTTGAAATGGCGAAATAAGTCGTTATTTCAATCATATTTGTTCGCTAGATATCATGTTCACGCTACTGACAATTTATCAAATCTTTAATCTCTCGAAACCATTGATCCATTTACACGCTTACCGCATACGCTGATTACACTTTTTGTAAGTGGACACGCACATTGTTATAAATGGATTCGATACGAGGGTATTGTTATAAAATAAACCGTTAATTTTAATTTTAGGCGAAAAAAATAAATGAAAATAACTGTACGGTGAAGTATACTAATTTCCGCTAAATATTTAAAAGTTATTTTTTTGATAATGCGTCTTACAATTTAATTTTTAAGTGAATAATATACAAACTAATTTTACCTTCCTCCGCAAGTCATCTCGTCGGAGAAGAAAAATAAATCACGAAATATTTGATAAGAAATGTCTCCTGTTTAAAGTCATGCTAGATTTGGAAAGTCAAAGGAAGTTACCGTTGACAGTTTTAATGGTGGAAAGTATCTGTACCTAGCGGATAATTCCAAATGATTTGACAAAGAAGGAAAAATTGACATTACCAAGTCATAATCAAATATGCTTAGATGGGGTGAAGTATTTGCATTTAAAGACACCATATCCCGCACTAGCCATCAGTGTAGATAGAATCAACCGGGATAGTGATAGAGGGGTAAGTATATTTCATACACTTACACTTTCATTCAGTGACTATTAATATTGATGCACTGGTTTTATTTTTATTGGTTACACTTTATAGATTTCTAAATGCACGATTTCCTCATAGTGTACTGCTATTATTTTAGATCGAAGCGCCAAGTAACAGCTGTACAGAAGTGTGCGTCCATCTTTGCTCGATTTCGGGACAGTGTGACGCCTACATTACAATTACAGAAATAAGTCTTCATTATAAGACGAAAACGTAAGAAATTAGTTCATGAGCTGAATTTATAATGTAAGAATTAAATTGGCTTTTACATTTTATATTTAGTGAAAATTGAGAAATTTATTTAAACTCTTGAGATGTTAGCTTGATCCGGTAGTAGAACATCATGCTTTTCCTCCAACTTGACTTGTGACATAGTTGCTAATACAACAACTGTTTCTTCTGTCCCTGTTTGTCCCTCTCTCTCTCTTTCTAACAAATCGTACCTAGCTGTTATTGCTGCTATGCCATTCGTATCCCTATTTGTTTCACTGTGTTTATCTGTTAATCATGTAAATTGAGTACTAATCAAGCTGCGTTGAGATGAGTTAAGTTGACATGGTGTTCTTCAGGACAGGCGAGCTTACAACCGATCCAGCTAGTAGAATTACGTAATAAAGGCATTTCTTACATAAGTAAGACAATGCATAGAACAAAAATATATGTAAATGAACTGTAAATGAATACAATAAAATAGCTACGATCTACCTTAAACATTTTGGATGACGTCGAGTAGAGGTAAAGATTTCCGATAATACATAACTGCTTTAGACGCATTATAGGCTATTTGCGGTCTATATCAGATCTTCTCATTTATTACTACAGATAAAAATGACCAATAGTATTTTCTAACTAATACATAACTGGTGATTTTCAAAATTTTATCTTGTCATTTTCTTGCTTTTGTCCATTAAATCTAATATAAAGTTTAAAGCTTAAGCGAAAAGGAGTACAGTCATGACACAGCCATAACACATTAATTTCTTGGCTGCACCATAAAGGCATTAATGGTTTAAGGCGGTTAACGAGCTTTGCATTTCTCCAACATGGTCAAAATTCAAGTCATATAATGTAAACTTACAGATTTTATAATTGGCTTCTTTTCATCAGGATCTATTTCTCCTTATTTTCCATGCACCGCCAGTTCAGGATAGATAATCTTAACACCTCTTTTAAAGTGAAGTAAGGGCCAAGGCTCACTGCTAGGCTCTGTCTGAAAACTTAGCAGAGTTTGCAGGCAAACTGACAGAGGGGTTGACAAACGGTCGAAATGGCAATCAAGGGTTAGCCTAAAACACCGCTGTATCAATACCACAGTATCCGAACGTACTGTACCATATCTTCCGGGCTTCATAGCGTTGAATCGAGAGTACAAGCATTCGCTTATAACCAGTAGTCGGAAATCGTTACATTTTGCGGTTTTGTACCGCATATGCTGCTTCAGTTATAGTTATCCAGCTTCGAAAATGTAAAGAGGTAAGTTTTATATACTTAGTTCTTCGGTGTTTTTCTTTATTGCTCTGTAGAATGAAAAACTCCTTACCGTCACAGAAATTTTATTCCGAACAGTTTAAAATAAGACGAACTTGTGTCGTGCTAACCCCAGCTATCATCCTATTATCGTTACTAACAAACTGTAGATTAACTACGCCTTCCGTTCATTTTAAAGAATTTTCATAAAACATGTAAAAAAGGCTGAAAATGGTTTTAGAATCATGCCAAGGGCGATTTGAATACTGTACGCCTTACTACCTACCTAGTGTACGCCTTGCTTGGAGTACATGATGAAGTTACTAACTTCAGATGAGATTTGTCTTCATTGACTGTACTGTGAATTAACGTATCACTGAAGGACCTTATTATATTCCTGGCTACCTTGTACTTTATTGGAAAAGTATCCAGTCCTTTCCACTGTGTTCACTTTACAAGCAGGGCATTTTGATCTGGTTCTGCATTTATTACTCCTAAATCTGTCATCGCCGGCATAGAAAAAAATCGATAAAGCGAGGTCCAGTCCAAACTCACAGAGCTTATTAAGGTACGGTAGGTAACAATATTTATTGCAAATTCATTGTCTTGAGCAGCGTACGGCGTATTATGTCTTCCCACCAAAGGTGAGGGGGGGGGGGGGACATATTATTTTCAGTGCGGATCCCGGGCGTCGGCGTCCCTGTGACAGATTTCTTGTATGCGCGATATCTCTTGAACCAATGAATGGAATTTCACCAAACTTGCATGGATACATCATTGGGACAAGTTTAAGAGCTAATTATATTTTGGTGACCTTGACCTCATTTTCAAGGTCACTGGAGGACTTAGATGAGAATTTCTTGTACCAGTGATATCTCTTGAACCAATGGATGGAATTTCACCAAACTAGCATGGATACATCATTTGGACAAGTGCAAGAGGTGATTTGATTTTGGTGACCTTGACCATATTTTCAAGGTCACTGGAGGACTTAGATGACAATTTCTTGTACCCACTATATCTCCTGAACCAATGGATGGAATTTCACCAAATTTGCATGGATACCTTATTGGGACAAGTTTAGGAGCTGATTAGGATTTGGTGACCTTGACCTCATTTTCAAGGTCACTGGAGGACTTACATGACAATATCTTGTACCCACTATATCTCCTGAACCAATGAATGGAATTTGTCCAAACTTGCATGGATACATTATTGGGACAAGTTTAAGCGCTGATCAGATGTTGGTGACCTTGATCTCTTTTTAAGGGTCATAGCCATCTATGTAGGATATCTTTAGAACCAGTGGATGGATTTTCTCCAAACTTGCCTAGATATTTTACTTGTTCAGGCTTTTTATTCATTAGAGGGGATGGGAAATGGGCTGGTGGGGGGACATCAGTTTTTCTCTGAAAAACATTTCTAGTTATTTTTTGTTGAGCATTGCACATTTTATCAACCAAACGAACCCATATTTTTATGCCCCCGAAGGAACTTCGGGTGGCATATTAAAATCGCACCGTCCGTCCGTCCGTCCGACTGTCCGTCTGTCCGTCCGTTACAAATCTTGTCTCAGCGATAACTTTAAAACTACTGAAGCAAATTTGATGAAACTTTACAGATAGATAAAGCATAATAAGAAGGTGTGTCATGCGCAAGACTTAGGTCCCTACACCCAAGGTCAAGGCCACAATTGGGTCAAAGGTCAAATTGTGTCTCAGTATCGTGCCTCAGCCATAATTTTAAAACTACTGAAGCAAATTGGATGAAACTTCACAGAAAGATAAAGCATAATGAGAAGGTGTGTCGCGCACAAGACTTAGGTCCCTACGCCCAATGTCAAGGCCACAGTTGGGTCAGAATCAAATTGTGTCTCAAAATTGGCTCTCAGCGATTAATCTTAAACTACTGAAGCAAATTCAATGAAACTCCACAGAAAGATGAAACATAATGAGAAATTCTGTTGCACATAAGATCTGGCTGGCAAGGTTCACGGTCAAGGTCACAATTAGGGGTCAAAGGTCAAATCTCGCCTCTGTGATAACTTAAAACTTGCTGACGCGAATATCATCAAACTTCACAGAAAGGTAAACCATAATGAGAAGGTATATTACACTCAGTATTTATGATCCCAAATCCAAGGTCAAGGTCACAATCTGGGGTCAGAGGTCAAATCATGTCTCGGCAATTACTCAGAAAAGTACAAAAGCAAACTTTAAAGAAAGATAAAGCCTAATGAGAAGATTTGCCCTAATGAGAAGATTTGCCAAGTATAATGATATGGTGCCACATTTAGGTTCCCACACCCAATGACAAGGACACAACAAAGTTTGCTTAATGGTTGAATTAAGACCCCTTGAATCCTCTTAAACTTCCAAAGTGCATTTAAACGTTAAGAAAAGTAAAACGAAATGAGAATGTATATCATGTGCAAGACTCAGGTTCTATGCCCAAGGTCAAGGTCACAACTAGGGCTCAAAGGTCAGTTTAAGGGGCCTTCGGGGGCATTTGTTACACACTGTAACATTTCTTGTTGTAAATATGAATTGCCCTACTACATCGTATTAGCAACTTAAAAACTAAACAGCAACGTTTCATTCCCCAATAGGTATTAACAATCAATAATGATAAAGCTGATACGCCGTACCTTAGTAAACACTAAGATTTTGAAGCTGGGTTTAACTTTCTCACTTGTTTTTCAAGTTTAATGCATTATTCATGTTTGCATATAAGAATTGTTTCACCTAATCTTATAAGTAAGCTTAACGGAAAGGATTTCTCTTTAGCCAATGAAAATACCACAGCCATATAAGAATAAGCAAAATTTTGTGCCTCAGCGCACACATGTGCTTGCTTTCATAGGTTCTTTCCTTTGGAAGGGACATGTAACACAACACATGTTGTGCTATTACCACTCCTTATTAACTCATCGGGCTGGGAGACTCATGGAGGCCCGGGCATGGAGGTAGGAGCGTCTTATTTCCTTCCAGCAAGTCAATTACTTGCCCACTGCCTATGATATAAACGACAAGACTCAAAGAGCCAAAATAATTTTGCCTATCCCTAACCTACAAGGGCACCTTAATATAGATGTTTTACCAAGCTGAGCAGGGCTCGCTCGGGTATTAACGGTAGCACTTGACTCAGATTCGAGTTCTATCCTGGCCGTCGACTTCTTCTATGAAGACTTCCGCCAAATGACCCTTCGTTAGGACGTTGAGATTGAAATAAGGGAAGTCTGCCGGAGTTGATCAGCTGAACTTGTTCCAGCTGGCGAGGAGACCATGACTGATGTTTTAACGAGATTTGTAACAAGATTTAGAGATTGGCCTACCCCATGAACTCAGTCAATGATGATTAAACCCCTAACTAGGGCAACCTACAGCTCTGCCAGAACTAAAGAACGACCAGCCTCATCAGTCATTCAAGCAAAGTCATGCTGATAGTCATCTTGAACAGGCTTAACCCCAAAGAAGAACAGGCTGGGTTCAGAGCCGAAAGGAGCACCACAGAATAGATCTTCAACTTCGGAATTCCACAGGTGCTTTGCATTAATTTTATACCTATTCGGCTGAAAGTCTTAGTTGTCAAAAAATCTTACACTTACCGTGGGAATGAATTAAGGGACACTGCTTAGGGTTCTAGAATAATCGTTGTATAGATATATTGCTGAGAAGCGATTTTGCAGCCTTCAAAGTTATCTTAACCAAATTGACAAGTGCTGTAATGCTTCCACGTAGTTAAAGTCGATTTTGCAGTGCACATGAACTACACGGAAGCAATTTAGCACTTGTCAACATAAATAAGATAACTTTAATAGGTTGCAAAATATCTTCTCCGCAATCATTCAATATAGCGAACTTTTCTGGAATCCTAAGCAGTGTCCCTTTATTTATTCCCACGGTAAGTGTAAAATTTTTGACAACATACACTTTCAGCCGAAGCTGAACATGAATCTGTACATGAAAGGTACCTCTAGCATCAGAAAAACCTATACCATGTCTTCACTGATTTAAAAAAAGACATTCTTCGACATGCGGTATGGGCCACCATGCGGAAGTACAATATCAGTGCAAATCTTGTTCAAACCATTGAGCAGCTCTACGGCAAGGCTACAAGTGCAGTCCAGATGAATGGCAGCACGGGAGACAGGTTCATAAGAACAATTTGAGTTAGGCAAGGATGTCTCCTGTCACCCACCATCTTCAGCCTAAAGTATAAGATGGAGATAGTGCTGAGGAGACAAAACTAATGACAAACAGCGAAAATGGCATCCAGACCGAGATCACGGTAAAAAGACAGAAGCTGTGTACAGTAACAAGCTTCAAATACCTTGAGGAACTTGTCTCAGATGGCTCAAAACCGAAGGTTCTCTTTAGGACTGAACAAGCCACCGCAGCTTTAACAAAGCTTAAGCCAAGTTGGAGAGATAGCAACGTATCTCTTGGATCAACGGTGGAAATGATGCGTTCCCTTGTCATTTCCGTTTTTTCGTATGTCTGTGAATCATGGACCTCGACAGCAGAGTTAGAGAAAAGAATGCAGACCTTTGAGATGAGATGCTACCGAAGGTTACTGAACAGTTTGTACACGGACCACATAACCAATGAGGCGGTTCGCAGAAAGATTCAAGCAGCTATTGGAGAATATGATGAACTCCTGACCATAGTTAAGAAACAGAAACTAAGGTGGTTTGGCCACATCTCAAGGTCTTCTGGTTTAGCAAAGACGATTCTACAGGACAACGAGAAAGGGAAAAGAAGAAGAGGTAGACAGAAGAAGAGGTTGGAAGACAACATTAAACAGGGGACAGGGTTTGATTTTGCCAGTTCAACTAGAGCAACTGAAAACAGGACAAGGCAAAAAGAGACTGTTGCGAGGTCATCTGTGGTGCTCCAACGACTTTGCAAGGTTAATGGATAAAAAGAATAGAATAGATGTAATCCACGTTTGTGGATACGCATGCAAGTTTTTAAAACCTAAACGCTGGGTAAACTAGTATAAGCATCACTAAATTGCGAATAAGATCCATGACCATTGTGACTATTATCTCCATTGACTACTTAAAAACGCACACCTTGTAATGAGGCCGTTCAGATCTTTACCGTTTCTAGGAGCCCCGGTAGCTTTGTAGCTTGAGGGCTACTGATCTAGCCGTCCCGGGTTTGAGCCCTTCTACTTGGCCGCTAGAGGCGAGAATCTTTCTAACTGTGAACGGGGTTCCATTGCACACAGCATTTTATTATCATCCTCCCATCGTCCTGATATACTGTTAAAAAGGACGTAAAATCGCGTCATCCAACCATCCATACCGTTTCTGCTTTAGAAAGTGATTGGTTGCTGTATTTACAGTACTGAGGGTATTCGTTTATGACCATTAAGTTAAATCTGAAATGCAGTTACATTATATGCAGCAGGTCCTGATTGAAAACCGTCTACTAAACTGTATAAGACACTGCAGCAGACCTTTCTATGGGGTTCTTTTTAAAGAAGCCAACTTGTATTTTAGACTGAAATATGTTCTACCTTTTAACATTGAAATCACATTTTGTTTTGTCTTTTTGATTAAGTTAATTCCAAAATATTAATAGATAAAAAAATGAAATGATATATAAATTAAAAATAAAACCTTAGGTAGGCATCCATTTGTTTCAAACCTCTCGTCTGAATATGCAGGGCCGATGGAAGGCAAACAGTATATGAGCGTCCGCGAGTCCAGAGAGCGAAATTTTATTCGTGGGATCTGGAATCACTCGATGTACAAACTTAGGCGCAGCAACGATATATTCTAAAACCGTAGAACGGAAAGACCTGTGTCACTGAACCTTGGTAAATGGTATTTTACACTTAGGCTTGTCATAAATCATACAAATGAGGATCTTGGATTATCTGAAGGTCAATTCTGCATTCTTATGATTGCTTTAACTTTAGATTTTTATAGATTTTTGTAAGTTTCTGCTTTTGCCTAAAATGCGTTTTGCAAACTTTGTAAATATTCAAGCAAGGCGTCTTTTCGCGGCGAAAAGACGAAATGGCACAAACCAGCCACCATATCATTAGGTATTCGAGTCCTATCAAGCTTGTATAAATAATGACCCTGGGTTGTCATTGACCTATTTTAGAGCAAGGTCAATATTTTTTCCTTCGGAAGAAATCACCTCAATATTTGACTGCGTGCAAGTGTGTGTTTAATTTTGTAAATAAATAATACAGCTGTACTGTCATCTGTACAATAAATTATTATGCTAAGCTTAAGAAATGTTGCATGTACAGCCTCCTATGAGGAGTTGTATACACAAGGTACCCACTATCTATGCGATTTGATAGCATTTGAGCCCGAAAAAATATTAAATTCCTTACGCTAACAAGTACCCGATCTTCATCCGAAAGCAACGTGTATGTTTGTTCTATTCTATAATCTTGCAACAAGCACCACTGATGGCTTTGCAACAATCTCTTTACACCTTGTCCTGTTTTCCGCTGCCTAGTTGTGCTGGCAAAGTCCATCCCTGCCCAATCAAACGCTGTCCCAACATCCCCATTTCTGTATACCTCTTCTTCCCACCCCCTTCACTGTCGGGCCTCTGCCCATTGGGTCCCGCGAAAAAGATGGGCTGCCTAGTGCCTCTGCGGCAGAGCTCCTCGTAGCAGCAGGACCTGAGTGTCAATTATCTCAGATCGGATAAAAGTCCTACGAATTCTGAGGCAAGGTCTTAACATGAGTTAAATATTGTTTATTAGTTCGTTAAAGTACACGTTCTTCTCTCACTCCTTTCACTGTGCTCTATAGAATTGTCTTTGCTATACAAGTAGACCCCGAGAAGTGGTCAAATCACCCCAGCCTCCACTTTCTGAGCATGTTCAGGAGTTCATCATAGTTTCCAATGACTGCTTGGATATTTCGGCACACCTCCTCACTGGTCATATGGTCCTTGTACGTAATATTTAATAACTTTCGGTAGCAGCTCATCCCAAAGGCCTGTGTTTGTTCTCTAACTCTGCTTTCAAGGTTCACGATTCAGACATAAGAAACATGGAAATGACAAGGGAGCGCATGAATTCAACTTTTGATCCGAGACATATTTTATTACCTCTCCGAGTTGGCTTCAGCCTTCTAAGAGCTGCAATGGAATGTGCAATTTTCAAGAGACCCCCACCCCAACCCCAGTGTCGAGATACCAACCAAGACAAATGCTCCAAGATATCTAAGGCTTGAATTTTGCCACGCTGATCTCCATTTCATTCTATAGTAGGGTGACTTTCAGAGGTGAAATGAAGGTGGGGTAGTCATAAAAATACTACAAGCAATGCTATATACCAAAATGTTTGTCACACCTTGTAGTTTATGAAATCGCCGGGATCCAGTGGCAGATGTTGGTGCGGGCTGAGAAATCCAAGATGGCGTCCAAGATGGCCGCCCTGTTTAGAATAGGGCACTAGATATTTGTATCTTGCTGTAAAATTTAACAGATGGAAAACACAGAAAAGGAAATGACTTAATATTTATGTAACATAAACCAACATTTGAAGAAAGTATATTGTGGATTGCTGTTGAACAAGGTCAAGGTCATTTTCAAGGTCAAATGAATTTGTTTGGGGCAAAACTTCATTTTACCGCCTATTTTCACAATTATTGTAAAAGTCTTGCTGAACAGAGCAAATTTTATATATGTTGATTAACTTCAGTATTAATAGTTATAGTTTATTGACTTATGAATGCATTTTGCGCCATAACTGTGGGGATATTGACCTTGACATTCATCAAGCATGTCAAATACTGATTAAAATTGAAACAAAATCCTACATATATTTCTTATTTTGATATCACCTTTTCAATGTATATGCAGGTAAATCATTTGACCATCCTTTTTCACAAAGCAAACATACTATTAAGGTATTATATGCAACAAGGTCAAGGTGATATTAAAGGTCATGACATAATATAAACATAATATAAGCCAAAATACGGGAAAATGTGCCTTCTGAAATCTAAGAGTTGGAAAGTCTCTAAACAGCTTTCTAAGGCTATTTGTGTTACTGGTACTTTGGATATCAACAAGAATAATTTACCTACATGCAGCAGATAACATAGGCATTGATCAGCATAAGCCTATAAATAAGCTGGGCTACGCCTTTATTGTTCACATATGACACTATACAAGGTTTGAAGATAAAGATATGAAACTAGTCTCATGATCCATACTAATGTAACGTATTTTAAAAGAGTTTAAAAATATGGCATGAATCTTATGATAAGGTATAAAGCACTGTGAGCACAGCTGTTATATTATGTACATCATTTGTCATTAAGTCAATGTCATATCCAAGGTCAAGGGACAACCAAATCATAGTACCTCCTACATGTCCCCTACTTTAAAATTGTCATATACTTTGAAGAAAGTGGTGTGCATTTATTGAAAAAGTTGAAGAGATGTGCTGTACAAGCAAACCCTGTCCACAGTTATGATGCTATTGAACAAGGTCAAGGCTGTTTTCAAGTTCAAATGTATTTGAAAGGGTGATAAAGGTTGTCAAGCTGTTGCACAGTTGGGATGTCTGAGTGTACTTTCATATTTTTTCGCCACTTTATGCGAGCACACTCTAACGGTCCATGAAGACCTTTGACTGGGGTGAGGTGAAACCATTGGCACCACCTTGTTGTAGGCTACTTCAGCCTGAGCCAAGATGCAAATATCTGGGTCAGCAGGCCATTTCAGCTTACTTAATTGTCTTTTCCATTTCACCACTTGCTCTGGTGGTAATGGCTAAATCCTCAGTGAGAGACCTGTGCAGCTCGTGCAACACCCATGCTGCTCATGCATTGATTGGTTCACAAGTCAGCTAAACTCGAATAAGACAACCTGTATGTGTAAGTTCTTTTACCTGTTCTCAAATGAGAGGCAACTTTTATGATTTTCTTTTTCCTCAGGTGGCATGCTCTTCCTGGAGGGGGGGGGGGATCTGCTTCGCTGGGAGAGCTTTGCTCAAATAGGAAGAGGTTCTTTTCTTTGGGAGTTTGCCCTTGGTTTCAAATAACGCAAAGATGGGGGTGGAGGAGTTGCTTTTCCTGAATGGGAGGCTGCTCTTGTGACTAAGCCTGTTTGTTTGCTTTTGCAGTGTGACCATTTGATGGGGAGTCTGCTCTGGAGCGAAGGATGGATGAATGACTGATGCAGTTACATGTCCTTTGAACAGTATTTCAGCCATATCGGGACATCGAGAGGGTGATAAGGGATAGTTGTCAAGCTGTTGCACAGTTGGGATATCGGAGTCATATTTTTGCCACTTTTACAAAGGCGGGCAGCTTTTATGATTTCCTTCTTGCATGCTTCCCCAGGAGGCATGTCCCTTCCTTTTGGGTCTGCTTTGGAATGATAGCCTTTGCTCCAATGAATGGGGAAATTCCTTTGGGAGCTGGCCCTGGGTTGGAGAGGGAGCAGGGATGGTATGGCTGTGTTGGTTCCTCTAAAGATGTTTCACCTTAACATATACATTAACATAAGAAAGTACGCCATACACTATCATGGTCTGAAAATACATCACTTGAATATACATGGATGTTTTGTGTTGCATTGTATTTTAATATACTTGATTTAATAATCCTGTAACTGGATTTGAGACCAAACTGAATTGATCTGATTTGAGAAAGATGCTAAGCGGCCTATACCCAGAAGACTCGTTGTGCAAGAAAGGGCTTCTGCAATGGAGACATGCACTGGAGTAATGCACAGTACTAAGGAAAATAAACAGAGAAACAAACAAAGACGGGGGTTTCCTCAGCTATCCTAATCCACTTTCGCTGTCAAGGCATTATGGGGCCAGATTGAAAATGCCATTGTTGTGGTATTTATTTTCCATACAAGCTCTATCTTACATGCTATATAGAGGACAGGAGGGGGCATTGCAGATTAGACACAGACGCCCTGAAACCAGCATACAGTCAACAAACTCTCAAATTCTTTTGGGGTTTAATGTCTGCTTTGCAATCCTTATGCCAGGCATGATGTATAGCCTATAGGTCAGACTCTGTAGTTACATGTTGAAGAAGAACCTAAGTGCCTGGAGAAAGAACCATGGCAAACTTGCTCGGTAAACAGATCGAACTAAAACAGACGTAGTCTTGTCTTCTTTAGGCGTCAGAGATGAAGAATCTGCTGTCGCAGGTCTGAACCCTGACGATCATTAAGCTGCCTCATGACAATGGTTGTTACACTGTTCAACTGGCAGCCCAATTAAGTCTTCCTAAGCAATCTGCATCATAAAGAGGGCAGCAATTTAATCACCTTCAGTATAATTATAGTAAAAGACAACAGGGTGGCATCATCACAGTGGTGGGCATATGACTAATTACACCAAATGGCCGAGCATAAGCTCAAATAATGACCCTATTGATTTTAGTCTAAGCAGATTCAGCTCTCATAGGCAATGGTGCAGCCCAAGGGATCATCCTTAGGAATGATCTATTCTTGTTTCAGTGCCGGTCTGATGTTCAGACAAGCTCTGGAAGCATGAGGGACTACTGGCATGTGTAGTTTTATGGCTGGTCATGGGGTCTGTCTGCATTCAAATGTTGCTCTTTATTTTCAGGAGGTGACTGGTATTTTAAGCGTTTTACTTTGTTTTCAAAAACCTGCCATTGTAATTGTATTATATGTTGTTATTATATGTTGTTCTTACATGATACTTTTAACCAACAGATACTATTTAATCCCAAAATGCCGCGGTATTTTACTATCAAAATGCTCCTTTGAAACACTGTGGTTGTGGTTATTCGTGTTTAATACTTGTTTTAGTGTTAATGTTGCAGTGTTATCAATTTCAATTAATTCACTATATTATTTTATTTTGTTTATTATTCTGCTCCTGATGGTAGCTATATGAGAGATCTCCTTTGCAAAAAATATGGTTTTCCCCCCCCACACACACACACACAACACACACACACACACCACTCCCTCCTCCATGTCATTTAGTCATTTATAAACATAAGCAGGAATAAATAATGAGTTTCATTTTTCTGATGTTTATTGAAATTAAATGGTCTAAATATTGTAATACCTCGATAAACATCTGAAAAATTGAGTTCATTGCTTATATTGAAATTCTTTTTATGTTGTTATTTGGTGAAAATATTGTTATGACATCACCAACGTCCTATCAGATTGGAAAGAATTACATTATGCCCGACTAGTGTAATTACTAACAGCCTTAAACACTGCACTATCAAAGGCCTATATATATAGGCCTTTGATAGTGCAGTGTTTAAGGCTGTTAGATATATAGGCCTTTGATAGTGCAGTGTTTAAGGCTGTTAGACATTTAGATTTGATATCAGGATAGGAGTAGTTGATAAACTGAAAATGAATTTACAAATAAATGGGCCAGCCCATGAGAAAATGATATTTATCACATTTGCATAGGTCATTCTTGAAATGTGCATGGGCAACAACCCGTGAGGCTAGATGTCTACCATGTCAGAATATGCAGTGGGGTAAATTGTAACTTTCTTATTTCGCAACCGATAGACTTGAAATTTTACAGAGGTAGAAAATAGCTTGACATTTGATAATACATGAAAAAAAAATACAAATTTTCCGTCGAGTGCCTATGCTGGGCACCATTATCGACATATTTATTTTGACACAGTGGGCAACAGACAGTATAACATTGCTTTAGCTGGAAACAGTAATAGGCTACTGTTTACCATTTTATAATTGAGAATTTGAATGTTTGTCATGTAAATCAGCCATCGTTTACATTTTGCCTTACAAATTTTCCTCAACAGAAACTTGATCGGTGTCACCATAAACAACCCCCCCACCCCCTGGGAATTTGCTCCTTCTACATAAACGATAGAAAATACCTACTCAGAAAAGAAACTTGTTTAAAGAACACATTGTGCTACAACAATAAGCCTGTTTTTGATATACACAACTTACTTTCTATTAAACTGTATGTTGACTGTACTTCTCCTGCATTTCCCCTATTGAAATAGCCGATTTTCGTGAAGTACCCCTTGTTGATATCCCCCATATTCACTTACTTAAAATGGTATAATATCTAAACCAAATGCATTAAACAGATGTCAGTTGCCCATAAAATGTTATTCTGAAGGTGAAATAGCATTGCTAAAAATATTTTGGAAGTTATTGAAAAAATATCTGGTCAAACAGTGATTTTTTTAACGAATTGGACCTTTGACCTTGAATTTGACCTTGACCTTTGAGGTTTATCTTTTGTTTTCTCACATGTTTAAAATGGTATGCACAATTAAAGATAAACAAAAGCTGTTTTAAATTCATAACAGCATTTAACAGATGATGAGCACCAATATTCTACATCGACCCCCTTTTCAAGGAACGGCGGCCATCTTGTGACGCCATCTTGGATTTCCCAGTTCGCACCAACGTCACGCAATGGATCCCGGCTGTTTTACAAACTTTGGGATATGACAAATATTTTGGTATATAACATTGCTTGTAGTATTTTTATGACCACCTACCCTATGAAATATGCATCTTTTCTGGCCAAAGTCACCCTACTACTATGTGCAGATCCTGTCGAGATTCTCAACCAGAGACTCCAGTTCCTGCTTTTCCCAAGCAAGAGCGCCTCTTTTTAATGGCTTTCATGGGAAAACCGCAGATTGGTAAAAAAACTGCCGCCTAGGTTTACCTTTGTTCCTGAGCATCAGACATGATCCATTCGATAAGAATGCCAAAGAGTGTGGGCGACAAAGGATATCCCTGCCTGGCTCCAACTGTTACTCCGAACCGTTCTCTCGTGATGTCATTCATATGCACTGCACTTGTAGCTTTGTAGAGCTGCTCAATGGTGCGAACTAGTCCCACGCCGACACTGCATCAATACCCTGTCAAAGGTTGTTTTTTTTTAAATCAATGAAGACATGACACAGATTTTTCTTATGCTGGAGGTACTTTTCACACAGGATTTTGAGGTTGAAGATCTGTTCGATCCCTCCGGTCCTGACCCCAGCCTGTTGCCCTGCGATTATCGCACCGGCTTGGGGTCCAAGAATGTTCAAGATGATCCTCAGCACGACCCTACCCGAATCACCGACGAAGTTGATCGTTCTGTAGTTCCGGCAGAGCTGTAGGTCGCCATTTTAGTAAGTGTAACAATCAGTTACTGAGTCCATGGTGTGGGCCACTACCCTGTTCTCCAGATCTTGTTACAGATCTCTATTAAAACATCAATCATGGTCTGCACGCCAGTTTGAACAAGCCCTGCTGGCACTTCATCAACTCCAGCAGTCCTCCTCTGCTTTCTTCACCGCCTTCTGAATCCTCTTGTTAGCTCTCCTGTATTCGTTAGCTCCTTCGGCTTCAAACCGCTTCTTCTTCAAATCTCTCCTCTCATCACAGAGGTCCAGAACATCTCTGGTGACTTAAGTTTTTTATTTCCTTCTCAAGTGTCTCACCGGCTTCGTCAGTCACTATATTTGTGTAGACCACACAAAAAAAATTTTATAGTCAAGTTCTCAATGAGCTTCTGAAAACCATAGGAGAAGTTGCGCACGCAAGGTACTTTTCTGAAATGGCCTTATGCATTAGTAAAATAAGTAAATAAAAAAATAGTTATCAAAAAAAACATAAAAAAAAAAAAAAAAAAAAAAAAAAACAATAAAAAAAAAATGAAAATGAAACAATAATACTTAATAAATACACAGAATGTAAAAGACTAAGTTCATAACCCGAAAAAATAATCGATGTATTGCTATAAACAGGTATCGTATTAAAGGTAGAAGTGTTTTTAAGGATTGGAAGTTGATTGCATGAAAAAGTAAGCGAAGTCAACGCAAAAAAGACCTCATTATTATGTAATATTTGGATATTTGGCCGGCTACGTATAGTTTATTTGCTTATTTGTACGAGGCGAACCAATTCTATTATATATCAAAAGTATATAAAGAAAAGTCAATTGAGAATCCTTACTATATTAACTTGAAAGGAAATGGCACTTTTTTCCAATAGAGGTTAATTGCGGGAAATGAAGAACTGAAAATAAGGTACATGATAAGGCTTAAGACGATTGCAATTTTGATATTCAGTCACAGAGAAAATTAAAAGGGGTTTGTTAATTTTTATTTCAAAACGATCGGTCATCTTGTTTCAAGAGTAACGTTATAATAACAGACAAAGCCATGATTCACACAGGCACATATATGGCGCTACATAACCTCAAAAAGATATTATGGTGACCCCAATTTTTATTTCAATTTTCACTCAGCATATAATAGTCTACCGCTGTGTGAAGTGTCAACAAAAATCAAAACCGGTCTGCAAATTTCATTATTTGTAATGAACATACTCAGTGAAACTGAGTCTGCTATTTTCATTTCTGTAGTGCATACCTTGCTCACAAAGGATCTGCCTATTCAGAACTTATCTATAGGGGATCTATGATGCGGAAATGCTTAAA
The DNA here is from genome assembly GCA_963989385.1 of Ctena decussata. NCBI lineage: Eukaryota > Metazoa > Mollusca > Bivalvia > Lucinida > Lucinidae > Ctena > Ctena decussata. Next base: position 79,083,414 of record OZ022509.1, read on the forward strand.
AGCTATACTTAGAAATCATCAAGTTGATGATTTTGAATTAATGACTTACGTGTCCAAATGTGAGAAGAATCAATGTCAAAAGCAACCATTTAACCTTTAGACAAGGTCGCTATGAGTCAGTCCAATTGCAATGATCAGGTACAATCGAATTTCACATCATTCGTAGAAACCAAACTACTCAGCCTACTTATTGAAATAAAATTACACATGAGTAGATGCCCAGGGCTAATCGAATACGCCCTAGGGCGCACATATGACTTAAAAGTTCGTCATGCGGCGGTACATGTTCAATCGAAACCACATTATAATAAATGGTATTCATATTTTTGATATCACAACAAAGATTTTTGCCTAAAAAAAGGAGAAAAAAAACACCCTTATTTTCTATTATCATCAAATGGGCCTCCTGCTGTCAGAAAACAGTTTTGTGTGATGTCACAAAACGGACTTTCTGTTTTTTTGCAAAATAGATAGTCTAACGTCATAAAATAGTTTTTTTTAATAATTATTTTTAAATCAAAAAATAGATTTTCTGATATCACAAATTTTATTTTTGATAGAACAACGTTCTTGTGAAGAAACATTTGCATGATTATTGAATGGTATTACGATCTGAACGAATTTGTCATCACAGTAAAGCGTAGAGTAACTCAGTAGTAAGGAATACACCAAAACGATAGTAAGGCGTACAGCTACCACTTCAACCCCTCATCATATTAACTTGAAACTATCCACAAAGTTCGCAAACTATAACAATAAAAAGTAAATGTTAATGTCAAAAGATGACCTATAATTACATTAGAACCACAAAAGATGCGTTAGCACATATTTTCAGACATATACAGGCTGATAATTTGCCCGACTTTGTAATTTACACAATGTGTTAGAGAGGAGTTAATCAATAAAATAATGGAATTATTTATAGCACTTCAATAAAATTTCATTACTTACCTCTGGAAAGTTTACTAAAACTAAATTATTATAAATGAAGCAGCATATGCGAGACAAAACCGCAAAAAGTAATGATTTCCGACTACTGGTTATAAGCGAATGCTTGTACTCTCGATTCAATGCTATGAAGCCCGGAAGATATGGTACAGTGCGTTCGGATACTGTGAATACGACAGGTTTTGTAATACTTGCTCAGTTATAAAAGGACTCGCATTCTCCCATAATTGGCCAACGGCTGTCTCCAAGAGACAGAAAGAAACAAAGAAACGGGCAAACTGATTGATAGATGCACACGGACAGACGGCCATAGGACATAGCAGAAAATAACGGATGGCACAGTTATTACGATACGGTCATTATACAACTACAATACCGGTATATTCAGCTGCTAGTTTCCACGATTTTTAACAAAAACAAGCGTTGTGTTAGGTCTGTTTAGTACATTTCCTTGGTTTTACTACGTTTCTTTGTTCATATTTTTTGGCTATATTTAGTGCGTTGTTTTGTGTGTATGTCGATCTACACAGCATGTTTTCTTGTTTCTTTTAAATTCATTTTTAAGTAAACAAAAAAGAGTAAACTTAGAACTAAACTCTATCTTACAAATCTGTTGATATAAATGTTAGGACAATTAAAGCAATATTAGTTCGGTCAATTTTAACAAACTTAGTACTACACTGTGTCCCATAAAATATAGTCAGCAGCGTCGTGGTATCGAGGTGAAAAAAATACCTCTGGGCGTTTTATATTCTGATGAGTGAAATCATTTTTGAAAATTTAAACAGGGTTTATATTTCATAATTATGCTAACTTTATTGACTAAATCAATAACGCGAAATTACCAAATTTCTTTTCATCGTTTTATCTGCAAAAGTATATTTGCAGCGTTCTCAGACCTTATTTCTATGTTTGCTAGGCTTGTGAATGATAAAACACAAATTTTGTCGAAGCATGAAATGGCAATTTCAACAAAACAAGATTTTTAATACAAAACCAAACTACGTGACGATTATGAGTGAATGTATATGCAATATCAATAGAGTCCTTAAAACGAATCATACAGTATTATATTATGCCATTTGCATTGTTGTTGATGATGATGATTTGATGCTTAACGTCCACGGTAAACAACTAAGGTCATGTCGGGACGGTCAGTTAACCTAACCACACTATTCCTGGGCAGGCTTAGACCTCCTAAGCGGTTAACCAGTACTAAGTGCACATACTTTCGCCAGTAACTGACAACTGCCCTTCTTGATTCAGCGGAAGGAGAAACGAAAGTATGTGGCCAGACCGGGACTCGAACCCAGGACATCTGACTTACGAGTCAGGTGCCCTACCGATTGCGCTACCCGGCCCGGCTCATTTGCATTGTAAGACATAACGAAGTTAAACGCTTTATTATATTGAAACAAAAGGGTTACCACGCATCCGGATGTGTTCGAACTCGTTGGCCGATCCCTAGTCTCTTGTAATCAGCATGAGTCAATTAATTAATTAATTAATTAATTAATTAATTAATTAATTAATATTAAACAATTGGTTGCAAATATAAAAGATTGAAATATCTTTAGTAATTTCATGGTCATAAATAGTGTATAAACTCGCAAGCCTATCATTATAATAACGCATCTTAATATTAAAGAAATACAATAAATGTATTTATCATATGACATGACGTCGCATCTGAGAGTGTAATAAAGACATGCATTAAAAACGATAATCAACTAGTGGATTAAATACGCAAATTACATCGAAACGTTATGCATTGACGTCCATAGAACGTCGCGTTTCCTAATGGCGAAATCGTGGCGTTTTAGTACAAAACTTGCTAACTAAATGCGATTTTAGCATCATATGATAAATAGAATTTTGCATTCGTTCTCCTTTGTTATTGAAATTTTTAAACTCGTTGGCGAAAACCGATAAGATGCTCGGCAAGGCCTCGCATAATATCTTTTTTCCCAACTCGTTTAATAAATTCAATAATACATGAGCACTCATGTAAGACCCTCTATAAACGTCTAATTCATTCTAATTGAAAAGAAACTTTAAGTTTACAATATATGCGACGAAGCATAAAATTGCTCTATAGAAAGACAAACAATAGGATACCAGACACCATTCCCAATACCGCTGGAGTGAAAATAGATCTAATTATATATTGTTTCAATTTTGACAAGTTTTAAAATTTGAGAAATAAATAATATTACAATACTGACACTTAGATGGAAAATGATGCAGGTGACATTTAGTTCGGTTGCCTGGGAAATAATATAGATAGGCAATGATCAGTAAATAATGTAATTAGATCACATACCCCGCAGTCACAACCAAAAGGGAAAGAAGAATTTACATCAACTGACAACAGTTAACGCACGATTTACAAAACAGCTTTTTCCCAACAGGTGGTCAATTAGCTAACTCATAACACACCACTCACACACCAGGTGAACAAAATCATCGACATGGACAACCAGAACAAGTAAAGCAACGTCTGTTTTTACTCATTTTCTATTTTGAATTACAACACAAACAGAACGAAACGTCGGAAGTATACAGCTGACCATATTGCTAAACGACTACAGAGAAGGGGGCATAAGACCAAGTAACACTAAGGAACCACAACGGAAGAACCGCTTGTAAAAGTCTGTAATAGGTCAATGACCGCTGCGGGAGTAGGGGTGGGGTTCAGACTACTTCTACTAGATCCAAACCCTGGCTCTCAGCTTGTGCAACGGTTCGAAGCATATGGTTAGTAGCCAGTTTGGTCCGCCCTCACTTCTGCAATGGTTCGGAAAACATTTATTTAGCCGTTTGATTTGTGTGAAGATTTCCTAAATCATCAATGAATCATCACTGAAAACAAAAATAATCACGAATAAAAACTGATAGATCAAAGATGAGGACTCGACAAAAACAACGTATTTCGACACCTATTGATTCCTTGAGTGTCAAAACAGCCACTGAAATTCAGGGACAAATGAAGACCACAAGTTAACCGTGAATGCCAAACCAACAGACATGAAAAGCCCCGATACCAACCGCCTAAAATAAAAATAATTATGTCGGATCCAACATCGAGTCTAATGCCCGACCCACCGGCATGCAAGAGAGAGGAAAATTATTGATCACGATTTGATAAACTACAAAGCATGCAGATAGCAACATTACATTTGTTATATCCAATACGTTTGTAACGTATGAAAATCTTTCGGATATGATCAGAAAATCAGCCCTTTTTACATTTATTTTGTAAATTCCTATACTAAGTAGCCATAATATTCTGTTTCCGATAGGATATGCCGTAAAAGAGGTTTTCTATTTTTAATTTAGAAACGAATTCATTGTGTCATTGATTAAATTTGAAAAAAAAGTTTATGATACCGATAGCGCTGTTCGAGCTGTTTAGAAGTTAAATTGTATCACGCGCAATGAATTCAGTCTCACTACAATCTCTGAGTCACTCGTTCTAATAATTTAAAATCAATCTCTGCAGTCATAAAATGTAGCATGTTTCTTAACGTACGCAAAGTGCAAGTGAGCATGAGGACATTTAACTTTTTCCGATGCTTTCGCATAGTATGCCAGATGTCTTTTTGTGACTACTTTTCATCTACATTTACTTTGCTGAAAGAACTTTCAGACGGTTCCTATGAAGATTCTGAACTATCGGAACTCACAGAATTACTAGACTTATCGCTTGTGCTAGAATTACACTTAAGTCCTGGCCCCGAGGTTATAAAACTTTTTTTCGTGCTCAACTCAAAGTCGTACTCAAGCGTCTGAGTTTATTCTCAGTTGAGATTTGATTTCAGTTGGAGGGTATAAAAGCTGTTGAGTACATTCACTGGTGAACATGCCGTTGAGTCTGAGTTGCGTCTGGAGAACGTACTCAAACATACTTTTTAGCTCACCTCAGCCGAAGGCTCACAGGTGAGCTTATAGTATAGGCAGGCATCCATCGTCCGTTCGTCCGTCGTCCGACAACATTTTCCGCAAATGGCATCTTCTCTGAAACTACATGGCCCGTTGTTACCAAATTTCATACATAGCATCTATAGGCAGGGGGAACCAATAATGCTGTTTTTTTTATCTAAATCGCTTCAGAACTTTGGTTGCTACGAAACTTCAAATTTTCATTGACTAGTATGGGAACATTAAAAATTTGCATTTATTGCTATGTCACTGCAGATATTTTGACAAAACTTTTACAGAAATGTTCCTTGAGTAGTCCTCTATCAACCACGTGAAATTCATGTAAATTGCACAATGAGGCTGGTTGCCGTGGCAACCAAATGGTTAAAAATAAAAAAAATATTAAAAAATTATCTCCTCAGCAACTATGCAACCAATAAAGCTCAAACCTCATAGAAAGGATCTTAGCACTAGCTACTATAAAAGTACTGTTTTTCTTGGCAATTGCTATAGCAGTTTGGTTGCTATAAGAACTTAAAGTTGCCATTGACTTATAATGGCAAAATGGGAAATTTGCATTTATTGCTATGTCACTGCAGGTATTTTGACATAACTTTCATAGAAATGTTCCATGAATAGTCTTCAACCAGCCTTATTAAATTTATGCCAATTGCAGAATTTGGCTGGTCGCAATTGCAACCGAATAGTTAAAGATAGAGAAATATTAAAAAATCATCTCCGCTGAAACTATGTGACCATACAGGATTTAAAAAAAAAAATATTGAAGAAACCATAAGGGGGATGAAGCTGATTCCTTGCATACCTTTTCATGACATTAGCCACTACATAAATAATGTTTTTTTTTTTTTCATTATTGTTGCCTGTGTGTTTTCGTTGCTATGGTATTTCAAAGTTTCCATAGACTTGTATTGGGAAAAGTAGAAATTGGCATTTATTTTTGTGTTGCTGTAATATTTATACAGAAGTTTTACAGACACGTTTCTGGAGTAGTCCTCTACCATCCATGTTCATTTTATCAAATTCATAGATTTTGATTTGTTGCCATTGCAACCAAAACGCTAAATTTTCTTAAAAAATACTTGAAAAATATTTTTCTCTGAAGCCATGAGGGAAATGAAGATGAATCTCTGTATACATATTAATGACATTTAGTCTCTACATGAATTGTATTGTATTATTTTTGTTGCCCATGTGCTTGGTTGCTATGGCAGTTTAAAGTTTCCATAGACTTATAATGGGAAAAGCAGCAATTTGCATTTTTTTCTATTTTATTGCAGATATGTTGACTAAAGTATTACAGAAACTTTCCTAGAGTAGTTCTCTGTCAACCATATGAATTTTGCCAAATCATTGCCTTTAACTGGTTGCCATGATAACCGAAAGGCTAATCTTTTTCTGATTGCAACTTTATGAAACTTGCAGATTATCTGAAAAAAGTTTTTATTATTATTACTATGATTGTTATTAGCAGGGTAGGCATAAACTCTAGAGTTTGAATTTAGGGGAGATCGGAATATTCATTTTGGAGTTACTTGCCCTGAAAGACCGAAACATTTTCTCATAGACTTTCAATGGGGAAAATGTTGTCCTTGGCATAGAAACTTTATTTTTTATTGAAACTTGATCAAAGTTGCTGATAAGCAGGACATGCTTAAACTCTTTGACAGGTTTGAAATGTGGTTATATTGTATGCTTTGCCTTGGAGTTACTTGCCTTTAGGTGTTCAAATAGCTCATATTTAGCCTTATCCCGGGCATATCGACTTCATTTTCTTTTAATTGCAACTTCATCAAACTTGCTGATATTCACTAGGACAAGCATAACAACTCAGACAAATTTGAAATTAGGCCATATTGTACAATTTACCTTAGAGTTACTTATCCTTGAGTGCTGAGGCTGAAGGGACTCAGGTGAGCTACAGGACCAATGGTCCTCTGGTTTGAAATACGCAAGCGGTAATTTGGAGCTCTTTGATGTTAAAAGTGCTAAGTACGGGAAACTTTCTTGTTTGATTTCAATTCAATTAAGACCAGAAGCGATGTACAGTTGTGTAGCAGAACAACTTTCTGGCAAAACAAAGGAAGGCATGAAAAGAAAAAAAAAAAAAGATTACCCTTTTCTAGAAGCAATCCACTGGCAGCAGCTTTATTATATACATGTAGGCGAAATAAAAGGCCCAGAGAAGATCAGAGAATCCAGTGACAGAAAGCTCATTTGATGATATCAATACAAACTATGAAAAGCTTAAATCAACACGTGACGTCACAGAATGACACAATTATTAGAAGAGGTCCATACCACTATATTCTGTAAAACTGAGTGGCGTCTCGTGAAAGGATACTTTATGGTATCTAATAATGGAATTCTCAGATCAGCCTCCGACGATATCGGCACAGGCTAATCGCAGTTTTTCCCGTTCGCAAGTGCAAACTCTGGATCGCAGGAAATCTAGATCGTGAAAAGCGAAGTCTCGAAAACCGTTTGCTCAGATGCGCTGGCCGATTTGAGTATGTTCATTGAGCGCATGCAACGTCTCTTTTCAGGTCATAAAACTAGATGATAATGGATGATTTTCGATTTTACATCCGTTTCAACTGTGATATTTCAGTCACATCAGGGTAATGGGAAGGTGATATTGAAAGGCAGAGTGCGATGAAACCCTGTTTACGGTTGGCAAAATTTACGCCTACAGTGGGGCTCCAAACCTAAACCTTTATATCAGTAGGCCTAAGCCAGTTCTAACCTACTGAGGTATCGGGAGTAACTACAAATGAATTAAGAAAAAAGAGAATGCATGCAGTAAAATAAATATATATATATACTGAACAAAAATAAAAACTTGACGGTTTTTATTTCTTAATTTCGGCCAACCTAGTAAACATGTAATGTATATATGCATTTTTCTGAGTTGGGCAGTCGTCTGATTACTTAAATCATGAAAAATTATTGGTAATTTTTGTCCTGTCCGGACTTATCTAACTAATTCCTATTTTAATAATTTAGACCAGAACTTTAATTTGCGCATGCGCATAAGAAAATTTTCTTGTACGCAATAAACAGTAGTTCCAGTACGCACAGAAAACACTTTAAACGCTTATGTTAATTGTAATCACAACCTGAAAATAACGTTTAACGATTCAAAACTTTCAGATTATCTCCCTTTGAATTAAACATGTAGAGAATTTTGAGATTCCATATTTTCTTCACCAGTGTGTCTTTTTTATTATTTTCTTCGAGATTTGTTTTATTGTTTTGCAAACTAAATGTCTTTATTACTAAATTTATTTTAAAGCCGTTTCTTAACCTGCCATAGAGACTTTAATGTGTAATGGGAATTCCATTGAAACTGAATTTCCTACTTCATAATGGCATGGACTGAGGTTTTTCGTCTGGTCCTCAGGGCTTCCTAGTCGACCATGCATTGGCATAAATTTAGTTTATAAGTCCATACAGATTGGATTTAATAATGGAAAGGCATTGCCAACAGAATTTTATCATTTAAGCAGACTTTAACAATTTTAAAATCGGTAATTGTTTGGTTTTGAGCATAGACAACAGAAAAGTGACCCTTTGACGTTTACAATTGCCTCAATATTGCTGTATCTAAAGAATCTTGAATTTTATGTAACTTTGATATTACCAAAGGATTACTTTTTCATAAATTAAAAGAATTTTCATGTCTCACTTTTTCCCGACTACCGTAGGATGAAAAATAGCGACTGTCAAGTTTTTTATTTTTGCTAAGTATATATATATAAAAGGTAAACAAATTTCTGAAAAGTGTAAAACTGCAGAGTCATCCTATGTTGAAATTAAAGATGTAAATGATTTAAAGCTAAGGCCGATAGTCGCGGGTCCAGCGTGTCAGACGCACAGAATTAGCAACCTTTTAGACATATTGCTTAAACCATTTATTAAACATGTACCGAGTTTTCTGAGAGATACAACAGATTTTTTTAATAGTTTACCAAACAGAATACCCAAAGGAACAATTCTAGCAACATTTGACGTCGAATCGTTATACTCTAATATACCCCATAGTCCGGGAATATAAGCTCTTAACTTTTGGATAGAGCAGTTTTCTGAAGAGCTGCCTGAAAGGTTTTCAAAAGAATTTGTTATTGAATCATTAGGTTTTATCCTAGAAAATAATACATTTCAATTTATCGATGAATTTTTCAGACAAAAGAAAGGTACAGCGATGGGCACGAAGGTTGCACCCACTTACGCTACCTTAACAATTGGTTACCTTGAACAAAAATTTATAATCAGATAGCTTCAGATTTCGGACCGACATTTAGGAAAGAATTTGAAAATACATGGAAAAGACTTTTAGATGATTGCTTCGGACCGACATTTAGGAAAGAATTTGAAAATACATGGAAAAGACTTTTAGATGATTGCTTTATTCTATGGTTTAAGACTAAAGACGACCTCCAAAAATTTCATTCAATATTAAATAATTTACATGAAGATATTAACTTTACAATGGAAACCAATGAAAAAGAATTGCCATTCTTCGATGTGAAGATAAAAAACATAGATGGACTAGTTGAAACGGACATATTTCATAAACCTACCGACAGCAAGTTATATCTTTTATTTCATTCTTGCAATCCTAAACATATTAAAACAAGCATACCTTTCTCTTTAGCAAGACGTTTACGTTGTATTGTTTCCAACGAAAATGTTTTAAATGATCGCTTCATTGAACTAAAATCTTTTTTGACCAGACAAAAGTACCCAGAACAATTAATTACAACTGGCATTGAAAAAGCAAAAGCCTTAGATCTAAAAACTGTTCGAACAGTTGTAAGTAAAAACGAGCAAGACCTAATTACTTACGTCAGCACACACAATCCCAAACATACAGAGATTTTTGGCGATATTCGGAACGATTGACCGGTTCTAACGAGAGATGAACATATGAAAGAAGTTTTGGAACCATATAAAATCATAAAAAGCAAACGTCAGCCAAAGAACTTAAAAAAGTTACTGACAAGAGCTAAATTTACAAAAATTCAGGACAGTCCAAAATTATCATGTTGCAATAGATCGAATTGCAAACTTTGAATTTGAACAATATATTGTCACACTAAACACTTGTGTGAAGTTATATCCAAATCTGTCAATAAATAAAGGTGCTAGAGGGATGACAATGTTTTTTTTTTTAAAAAATAGCAACTGTGACCTTGACAGTAAACCTACGGTGCTGAAATGACAAATTATTTAAGATATAATTGTCATACTTAACATTTGTATGAAGTTATATTAAAATCGAGCCATAAATAAAAGCGCTAGAGTGATAACAAAGGTTTATTTTCTAGAAATAGCAATTGTGACCTTAACGTTTATCCCACCAATCTGAAACGCAAACTCATTCGAGGTATTGTCATACCCAATATAGCTGTGATGTTATATCAAAATCGGTTAATGAATAAGGCCGCTAGAGCAATGACAAAAGGTGAGCTTCTATATACGCCATGCAAATATGGTCAAATATGTGTCACTCAAAAGGAACACAATTCTGCAATAATGATCTAAATCAAAGTTCCGTTTCCCTTTTGCACATTTTCAATGCAAGTCTGATCTGTGTTGCAAATTTCAAATCCCCGCATCAAATACTATTGGAGGAGTTGCAGAGACACGAACAGTACTACAAATATGGTCAAAATATGTATGTCAGTTAAGGGGACATAATTCTGCAACAATGACCAGGACCAAAGTTCCGTTCCCTTTGTGCATATGTTCGATGCATGTCTGAACTGTGTTGCAAGTTTCAAGTCCCTGCATTAAATACTGTAGAAGGAGTTGCAGAGACACTAACAGTACCACAAAGTGTGAAATATGGTCAATACTGTATATGTTTGTCATTCAAGGAGATATATTACAATAAATCTTTGACCGCGAACAAATCGGTTTCTTTCAGATGTAATCTTAGGCAGGGATGATGGTATTGTTATTGAAGCTGTTTTTTTACCAAAACTACTTAATAACTGAAGGGCAGAAAATGCCACCCAGCTGTGTAAGTATTCATATATTGTTTTGAAGTACATAACATATCATTAAATAATGGGTTGGCCGCTATGACTGTCTCTATAGTAAGCTGGTGGCATCATTTCTCCAGGGTCCGACTGTTGAAAACCAACGATGGCGTTGGTTGTTGGTTAACGAGGCGTAGGTAAAAAAAGTATATATGATAGGCCTTCGAAAAAAACATTGCTGTTCTTGATGAAAAAAATCTGACAAGCTTTTCAAAAGTTATTCACATATTTTCTTTTTGGAGCAACACTCTTGATGTTACCGGGATGCTTTGAACCACCTGACCCAGCAGGCAAAAAATATCGAAACAGCGTCATATCAACGTCAATACAACGTCAGGAAAAGTTACATTGAGATCAATAAGACTGTGTTTCAACGTTTTGTGTCTGCTGGGAACTTGACAGTGTGCAGATCTCTGCATGTAGTAAGGATCACAATACTGCGAATGAAAATATATCTACGGCATAACTGTGTAAAGTTAGTTCAGATTTTCCTCTTTTGTTGTAGCTAACTAATTTCAAATGGTGGTGAAAAATGCTCGTATTTCATGGTAATGGGACCCCCAAGCTCAAGCGTTAACCGGTACAAAATATAAAGGGGTTGTTAATCTTGCCGATCGTAAAACAATATGTTACGAAGTACAAATATATCAGTATCTGAGCAGCGCGACGAGAAATATAAAGCTGAGACTGACATATCCGCCCACTCAAATTTGCTCTACATTTTCCTTGACTCTCAAATGAGGACAGGAGTAACGCTGACAAGACAGGATGATCTTAGTCTTCGCTGTTCGCACATGTCCTAATGCACTCCCTTGATTATACTTACATTCAGTTTGTAATCCGAAAAAGTTTGCGAGCTGTATGAGTTTAAACCAACATAATTCAGTTCATGGAGTGAAAACTAGCAGAATATTTGCGCTGGAATAATGAAACGTATTAGCTTCACCCATTCTGAACAAAGTGTTATTTCTGTCTTGTATAATCCCAATTAATTATTTTGTTCTGGCATCATAACATTGTAATGCTAGGTACTCTGTGTATACAAAAATGAGTAAAAGCAGCTAAAGCACCTGCAATGCGTGATCACTTTTCGTGTTTAGAATTGATTATTCATTAATCATAGCTTGGTTGTCTGCAGTTTTTTTGTGACATGGCTGAAAATCCCTCTTAAGTATCAGAAGGTCATTTTACGTAATTGACCTGTCAATGTTATATTTATGTGTTCAGCCGTAAGAAGCTGACTTGACTTTAATCACTAATTTATTTACCTATTAGCTCACTTTTTTGTGTATTTAGTTTGTTATTTATTACCCCAGATGTTTCGTAATACGACACATTTCAAGTATCAAATAATTGCATATGGTGTAAACTGAGTGAAAAGAAATCGTATGACATGTACCAGATCAAACATATTTGTTTGTTTGAATGACCCACAGACGCTTGAAGTTCTATGCTGAAAAAAGCCCTCAAACCCTTTAAACTTGAAGCAGTCTATAGGCCATTTCGTAATTTCTTCAAAATGGCTCATAGCCTGGATGTTGTGCGGCATTATTGGAATATATTTAACAGCATAAAACTTCAAGCGCCGGTGGAATGAACAGCCTAAAAATCAGCTTTGGGCAGGTACAGGCTTAGCTGAGTCACTGCTGTTCGCTGATGTCGCACAATCCTCTTTCTCGTGACATCACTTATGAACTAATTCGAACTTACGCAACAGCGACGAGGGTCATGAGGGCCCTTTTAGCGAAGAAACAAGAAAAATGAACCAGAAAGAAAGTGAATTTTTTCAGTATGGGTACAGGTGATATAAATTACTCTCAGAAGAATTTCAGCAATAATGAAAGGCCGTAATAAAAAGATCCGACTCGGACAAATTGTAGGAAAATTAATGTAGTTTTTAGAGATATAAACGGAGATGCACAAGTCATGCGAAAGGTGCCCTACAGACATGAAAATGGTGAAAATATTTCACATTCGGGAAACAAACTAGACCGGCATGCAGTTCCATATATACCGACATGCACCTCAAAAGCACTTCCTTGCTGTTTCCTGATCGAGAAATCAACCCTACTGGTTACGAACATCAGAAAGCCGAAAAGAAAGCGAGCACATTCTAAGTGCGAGTTGCGTACTGAGATATTGAGACGACCCCTACTTACCTGTGCAGTTTATACCAACTGACCTCAGCAAAAGTCACGAGCTAATGAGCTAAAGTTTACTCAGGAAGCTGGTGACAACGTTCGAGGTCAATGGAGAACCGAATTAATTCTGTAATGAAGACCTAAATCAAAGTTCTGTTTCCTTTATGCATACGAGTATGTTCAATGCATGTCTGAACTGTTTTGCAAGTTTCAAATCCCTGCATCAAATACTTAGAAGGAGATGCGGAGACAAGACCAGTACTACAAAGTGTGACGGACGGACGTATGTACGGACGGACGGAAGTGCTGACAAGTGTTACACTATATGCCCCTCCACACTACGTGGCGGGGACATAAAATATTCTAGGTGGCTTAAATTGAGCGATCCAACTAGGTGGCCATATCTGATCAAGGTACGAAGCCATTTGTACAAACTATCGTTGTCTAAACTCAAGGAGGCTCCATAAGAACTATGGTACCAGTCTGCTGATTGTTTTTGAAGAAGTGGTCTGGATGTGTAGACGGACGAGGACGACGGCACCTATATATAACCTGCCTCTTGGAAAGTTATCTCTGTCATGCGAATAGATTCTTTACGGCATGCGCAAACAGGAAAGGCTCAGATTAGACTGCGGCTCTGCTTATTTCAATCTAAGTCTTCCCTTTTCGCTTATACAATTTATGAATATTGGAGAATCTAAAACAATAAATACATAAATAAATAAATTATAATTTAGGGTAAGTTTAAAAAGAAAATGCCATTCTCTGTATAACATCTGCTGATGCTTTATATTTGTACCAAGTTTAGAGTTATGGAGCGGACATGATTTTTGACAGACATATGGATTGACAGACAGACGGAAAGACAGACGGGCAGACAGACAGGCATGGGAAAACAGTATGTCCCCCCGAAAGAAAAAAACAATAACGGAGTCTAGTCGCTTACACAACTATAACTGCAGCAGCATATCACAACTCACGTTGCTAAACTCGTTTTATGAAAGAGGTGTAAACACGGTTATTAAAACAGCTTGATGACGCTAACTATTTAAAGAAACTTCCGGTATAAAAACTTGCGGAATTAGATTTAATTTGTAGCTCCCCCGATTACTATTACTTGAGGTGGATAATACCGAGGGGCGGTGGGGTGGGCGGAGACAGAGTAACTTATGCAATCGCAACCTTTTATGATCATTCCCTTTAACACGTAGCAACAGAATCGACAAAAAGAAAGAAAAACTGAAAAAGCACGCTTTTTCAGTCACTTATTTTACTGTTCTGCTGCCGGAATTGAGAAAATAATCAGCTATTGATATTATAATACACGGGTGAGGCTCTTCATAATCGGAGCCAATGCTTCAAAATCGTACGTACATGAAAACTTACCTTAGCCTAGGAAAGAATTAAAAGACCAGAGCGATGATTTTTTTCTTTTTTTAGAGAGAGATTCCACGATGTAAAAACAAATTTATACTATGAATGTGATACTTTGCTTTCTTCCTTCTATTTTAGCTGATATCGGCGGAACCGCACGTGCTACGGAAGACCATCGCAACCTTTCCTTATCAGACCCATTGGCTCCGATTATGACGATTCTAAATCGTGCACTAGGCAGATATAAAAGTGGGGTTTTTATGGAATAACCTGATGCTAAAAAGACACCTTATCATATAATCTCAGAGCAGAAAAGTATACAGGTCGATTCAGGTGATACATCCCTATACAAACACTTATAGGACATTACCCAACCCGACCCCACACTTTCGGGGGCGGTGGTCGGGCGATGGTGCGGGTTATAATTTCCAGTGCCGGTGCGTCCTACTTATTTGGATAAAAGTAGGGCAAAGGTCGTTTGGAAATTCTTTTTCTCTCGTCTGTCATTTCTCTCTTTTTTCTCCCTCTCTCTGGGAGACGGCCCGATAATGACTGAAATACTGTCTCAAAGGGCCGTTAAACCAAAAACAAACAAACAAACAAACAAACAATTAACCCACACTATCAGAACCAACACTTTCGCTATGAGGTCAAATCTAAATGTTACCAAACACTTGCAGTATTTAAGCGGCTACATTCTCATATGCAGAATCTTTGGATATCAAGATGTACCTGCGATTGGGTATCCCTTTATCGGCAGAAAAAAACCTAAATTAATAGTTAGTTTTATTCTTGGGCTGTCTTAAATTCTTGAACGAGCATGACAACTTACGGTAGGTATCCAGAAAGTGTGTACAGGCATTTCACTTTAACATTTTTTTTTGGAATTCGCTGCTGAACATTCTAATTCTGAGTTGCCCATACAAAAACCCCCCCAGAAAATCTTTGCATCAGTATTGATACTGTTATAAAACACATCGCCTTAAACCATTCATAAAAGAAACTGTTCACAGCGAAAAGCTACAAACAATGGAGTCATCGGTCTTCATGTGACATCAATAGTCACGTAACCAAATATTTCAAAGTACTTTCATTTTATTGGTTGAAAATGGACATAAAACAGTACAGCACTAACGAAAAGTTATTTTTGAGCAAAGAAGCCAAATGATTAGGTTATAAAGTTAATGCACACACACACAGAAAACCCCAACAACATGAGATTCCAAACTGCTGTAGAGACAGAACTTTCGATTCTAATTTCAAGGGTATAAAAAACTTTTTTTTTCAACAAACTGGAGATAAATAGAGGTTATTATATGGCATTTTTCATATCATACCCCGTATTAACCCGAGACTCCATATCAGCCCGAGGGCTGAATGCCCGAGGGTTGCTATGGAAGTCGATGGCTGATATGAGAGTGGAGAGTTGATGCGGGTATGATATGAAAATTGGGTTTGTTTGGACAATTTTCTCTCTCCTATTATATCTCTCTTCCTTCCCCGTCTCTCTGGGAGACGGCCTGATACATATTCTGTCTCATAGAGCCGTTCAATTCAAAACACCCAACCAACCAACTGAAAGATGAAACCACGGTTTTAAAATAAAGCTTTTGAGTATAGAGGTGCTCCTTATCTCCCTCCCTTTCTCTATACGACCCTAACAGTTCAAATAATTGGGACAGATAGGTCTGAGCAACCAGTGCAAATCCAGATAAGACTATTCAACTGTCTACACTGTTTGTCATTTTGTTCGATTCTTTGGAGCATTTTACTGCATTGTCAACAAGAGGGTCATAAGGAATCGCTCACCTGAGTAACAGGTCAAAGATCATACTAATGTCATTATTTAAACAAACCTTAAGATTGAAACTCACAAAATTTGAGAGATATTGGCTGAAGGTCAAAGAATGACCTTGACCTCAATTACTCAAAAATATTCATGTACCCATTTAGTTGACTAGGTTTATCAACTTTTGCAGCAAAATCCTCCATACGTTCCATGAACTCTTATGTTTATGCATTTCCTCATATAAAAGCATCAGAAAGCAATCTGACATGGCCTTAGAAAGTCAAGGCCACCCCAAGGTCATCATTTTTACAGTTTTGGTGGTATTCGGGTCTTTGAGCCACATACTAACTTTCAAGGCCATCCGTCAGCTGGTTCTGGAGAAGGTTTTGAAAGGTTTTTACCATATAGGGCCGTGGTCATGTGACCAGGACCGTTTGAACTAATTTTTATTTCTGCAAGCCCTGGATGCACTGTATGATATTTCGTTGCTTTTGAAGACTTGTTCATAATTGTCAAAATATTTAAGAGACCTTGGTCAACGGTTAAAGACTGGCCCTGTTCTCTTGTACTCCTCCTGTAGTATACAGTGCACAGTTAGGTAACTGTATAAACAGTTCCAATTTTTAGACCTAACATTCTATGGTTTCCATGAGTTCTTAGTATCTAGCATTTTCCCGTAAATAAGCACTTTTTTCAGCGTTTTGAGAGCCACTTGAGAGAGGTCGGCGTTAGCGTACATTGTTGAGTAATAGTTCACAGCGTGTCATCCAATCATAGGTAGATATATCACTCGCAATCAGTGCTCGTGATATGAACTTATTTACAGCAGACACATACAAACAGTGAAGTATTACTCAACAATTCACTCCTAAAGCTAATCTAGATCTATATCTTAAATGACAGGAAAAGTGACTAGAAATGAGAGAGAGAGAGAGAGAGAGAGAGAGAGAGAGAGAGAGAGAGCGAGAGAAAGGGGGGGGGGGGGCGCTAGTTGATGTCTTTTAGTTTTGACGTACAAAAATTTATTCACCAAATCTGCGGGGCGCGCGGGTATACAAAGACGCTACAAGATGAAAGCGAAGAAATAAACTAGCGTAACCGGTTGTAGTCAAGCCATCGAGCCCGAATTGGCTGTAGTGGTCTCTCGGTTTATCGATAAATATATGTGGTGGTGTGCAACCTTTGCAACTGACAGTGTCATTTCTACGTCACACTTTATAACTGCAACGTCACACAGAAGCTGCACCAATAGCTTTCTGGATAATTTATATAACCGGGGGAAAACCGGTACTGAAAATCGAGGGTCACAGAAAATCACCTGCTGTTTTGGAGAAGGATGTGTTTTCGTCGTCGAATGGAAACTTCATGTCGTTTCTAGAAAGTTAGTTTGCAAAGCTTGCATGCCACATTACGTCCTGCCTACTGTCGACTTAGATATTCACAAAAAAGGAGATGCATTTATACTCGATGCATGAAACTTCGGTACCCTAAGAGCATACGCGGTTTTCGGCAATAGACAATATGGCGGCCACAATTTAATCCACCATTACCCGATGAATCAATACCTCTTGCAACATTAATGGCGAAAATAATGACCCTGCGATTCCAATTTCTATTGTTTTCAACGCTTCGACTAGCGTGTGTCCGCCATCTTGTAAACAAAGGGAAGTGCATAAAACTTCGTTAGGGCGCATGCGCTGACATTAATGCTTATTAGCCATGCTTCAATTAGGCCAAGGATATTATTTTTTCGCTGTAAGATTTTCCAAATTAATTTTACTATACCAAAAAAAAAAAAAAAAACTGTTAGACATTATTTCTTAAATCACCATTACTTTTGGTTCAGATCAGTGCCAGGGTCCATCTCTTGTACGATCATCCCTTGACTGTACTCTATATTTATTTAGTCCAACAGTAACAATTTTAACAAATTTAAAAATTAATATTTCCAACTAAAACAGTTAACACACAATTTACAAATCTGAATGGGGAGAGTTACTCTTCAGGTGTGTGTTGGGGGGGGGGGGGGGGGGGGGGGGCGCTTCTGGGCAGTGGGTACAGAAAAAGATAATGTCTCTCCTCACAGCTCTCATAGGGGTGCAATATATAAGATGGACCCAGTGCTTACATTCCAAGTTTGCACACTGTAACCACTTGGTGAACTTTATATATAAAGAATTTCTGACTTGATCAGGGGTGTATTTAGAGCAAACACAACATTTTTCAGTTTCATCAATCTCTGATTCGTCAGTAGAGGGGCCTGCTTGGGGAATTACTTTCGGTTGAGGTTACAACCATCCAGCATGTTGCCTTTACTCTGTTTTATAAGTTTTTCTATTGTTTGCTAAATTTGTTTCATATTAATTAATAAACTGCTGAAATATTAACATGCTACAGTGTTTATTCATTTAAAAGGAGTCATTTTTTTCCATTTTTGAGCCTAAGGATAGGGACATGAAACTGAATGTAAAATTGGCTTGGCCTAAACAATTTTTTTGATGGGTGTTGGATTTAACCCTTTATAGAAGCCATCCGAATGATGCGTTCAGCAAACAAAGTGAAAAACTGAAAATCTAGGAAATTGTGAGTATTTTAACACCATGAGAAAAAAGTAATAGTGAGAATTGTTAATTTTAAGCATGTAGAATTTGATTGCTCCGTACTTACTTGCTTGAAACGCATAGTGCACTGGAAAACAGCCGAGCAACTTTGACAGTTCTCGAGCTCAATGTTCACCAACAGACACATGTGGTAGCCTTGGCCTCACGCGCGGGACAGGAAGATGACTAAACGTAACGAAGTTTTATGCATCACGAAGTTGGATACATCGACGATATAAGACGCTTGACAGCTGGAGCACAGGTGAGGTTTTTTAGCTCACCTGAGCCAGCGGCTCCGGGGGAGCTTATAGGATGGTAAGGCTCCGTCGTCCGTCGTCGTCCGTCGTCCGTCCGTCGTCAGTCCGTCCGTCCACAATTTCAAATGACTTCTCCTCAGAAACCGCTGGGCCGATTGTAACCAAATTTCATATAGGGCCTCCTGGGACCTTAGGAACGAAAAGTTGTTCAAACGGTTTTGGTCACATGACCAACATGGCCGCCATGCCCATATATGGTAAAAACCTAAAAAAAAACTTCTTCTCCAGAACAAATAGGCCGATGGCCTTGAAACTTGGTATGTAGCATTGGGTATGCGAGTACTACCAAGATTGTTCAAATTATGACCTTGGGTTGACCTTGACCTTTTTTACGGTAAGGTCAAATTTGCTTCCTTATGCTTTTATATGGCAAGATGCTACAACATAAGATATCTTGGAAACTTTTGAAGATTTCGGGCTAAAAATTGGTATCTACAGTCATCTTAATGACTACATGAAGATTTACGAGGACAAGAGGTCAAGGTAATTCTTTGACCTTTGACCCTGAACTCTCATATTTTGATAAGTTCTAACAATATTCTCAAAAGCCACTGGGCCAATTGAAACCAAATTTCATATGGAGCCTTTTGGGGTTGAGGGAACAAAAATTTATTCATACGGTCCAGGTCACAAGACCAACATGGCCACCACGCCCATATATGGTAAAAACCTTTAAAAATCTTCTTCTCCATAATTAGTTGACCGATGGCCTTAAGACTTGGTATATAGCAATGGGTACTTGAGTACTATCAAGATTGTTCAAATTATGACCTTGGGCTGACCTTGACCTTTTTTACGGTAAGGTCAAATATGGGAAAATGCTAGAACATGATATTCCATGATAAGTTTTGAGGATTTAGGGCTAAAAATTGGAATATACAGTCATCTTAATGACTACATGAAGATTTACGAGGACAAGAGGTCAAGGTCATTTTTTGACCTTTGACCCTGAACTCTCATATTTTGATAAGTTCTAACAATATTCTCAAAAGCCACTGGGCCAATTGAAACCAAATTTCATATTGAGCCTTCAGGGGTTGAGGGAACAAAAATTTATTCATACGGTCCAGGTCACATGACCAACATGGCCACCACGCCCATATATGGTAAAAACCTTTAAAAATCTTCTTCTCCATAACTAGTTGACCGATGGCCTTGAGACTTGGTATATAGCATTGGGTACTTGAGTACTATCAACATTGTTCAAATTATGACCTTGTGTTGACCTTGACCTTTTTTACCGCAAGGTCAAATATGGGAAAATGCTAGAACATGAGATTTCACGATAAGTTTTGAAGATTTTGGCCTAAAAATTGGTATAAACAGTCATCTTAATGAGTACATGAAGATTTGTGAGCACAAGAGGTCAAGGTCATTATTTGACCTTTGACCATGAACGCTCATATTTTGACAATTTTAAACAATCTCCTCAAAAACCACTAGGCTAATTGTGACCAAATTTTATATAGAGCCTCCAGGGGTTGAGGGAATGAAAAATTTTCCAACGGTCCTGGTCACATGACCAACATGGCCACTATGCCCATATATGGTAAAAACCTTTAAAAATCTTCTTCTCCAGAACCAATTGACCGATGGCCTTGAGACTTGGTATGTAGCATTGGGTACTTGAGTACTATCAAGATTGTTAATATTATGACCTTGTGTTGACTTCGACATTTTACAGCAAGGTCAAACACTGGAAAATGCTAGAACATAAGATTTCTTGGAAAGTTTTGAAGATTTTGACCTAAAAATGGTATATACAGTTTTCTTAATGAGGTCATGAAGAATTATGAGTACAAGAGGTCAAGGTCATTTCTTGACATTTGATCCAGATTGCTCATATTTTGTCATTCCTCAAAAGCCAAAGGGCCGATTGTAAACACATTTCATATAGAGCCTCCAATGGTTGATTGAATAAAAATTTGTTCAAACGGTCCAGGTCACATGACCAACATGGCCATCATTACCACTTATGGTACAAATCTTTAATATTTTTCTTCTCCAGAACCAGTATACGTATGGCCTTGAAACTTGGTAAGTAGCATGGAGTACTAGAGTACCACCAAGACTGTTCAAATGGTGACCTTGGGTTTACCTTGACTTTTTTTTGCGGCATGGTCAAATATGGGAAAATGCTAGAACATAAGATTTCGTGGAAAGTTTTGAAGATTTTGGCCTAAATATGGTATATATGGTTGTCTTAATGAGTACATGAAGATTTATGAGTACAAGCGGTCATGGTCATTCTTTGACGTTTAACCCAAGACTCATATTTTGACAATTTCAGACATGATAAGAAAAAGGCACCTTGCCAATTGCTCAGGTGAGCGATTCAGGGCCTCATGGCTCTCTTGTTTTCTCAGTTTTGGGGCGGACCGGTAACCTATTACCCTCATAATAGTCTGCTGCCTAACGCGGTATCTTGCAAATTCTTGGTCGTCTTTTAAATCCTCCAGCGGATAGTCCTATGTACGAATCTACCGGTCTTCTGGCCAAATTCCGTGTTTAACAATGTTTCGCGCGTAAAAGAGCCGCCATATCTTTTGCTTGAGCATGACTCTGAGAATGATCCAGTGCTTGCTCAAGATTTGTACGTTTTGTGCTCAACATTGTGCTCAACGTTGAGCATGAAAACGTTCTCAAAAGTTCTATAACTTCGGGGTTATGCTCAGACTCAGGAATTGTGCTCTCTTGAGTCTGAGAATGTTCTCAAAAAGTTTTATAACCTCGGGGCCAGGACTAACATTCTTTTTGACATGTTTCTTCAGTTTCACGTATTTTCTCAAAGTGTCACTATGAATTTCACTGTACTCTTCATTCTCACCTTAAACATTTGTCCTTATGGTCTTTTCTGACAAAGGTTTGTTCTGATTTTAGTCATAGTAATGGCTTTACCTCTTAACTGTGAAAAGGGCTTGTGGCTGGGCTTTGTGGCAAGGGGGACGACTTCGGTTTTCTCGTGGTTAACTTTCTATTTTTAATGGTAATGTCCCTTCGGCATCTGCGTGTGTCGTTTATTTCTCTCGGCTAGTCCGCTATGCTGGGGCCTGTTTCGGATGTCGGGACTTCGTTGAAAGGGGTCTGGGGTGGAGGGAGGGGAGGGAGTGCTGCTCTCCCGTAGACTACTGACGCAGAGTTGTCATAGGGTGCGGCTTGTGCCGACGGTTGGAAGGTTTTGTAGGAGACACCGTGGCCCCGTTGGTCCCTACCGTTTGGCCGTTTCTGGACTGGGTTCCGGTTTGGTGGCCTCGGCCGAGGTTTGGTTAAGCTTTCTGGTGCCATACTTTCGTTTTCACCGATTTTTTTCACTGATACATAGATATGGCGGGTGTATTATAACAGGCAGTGATGCTTATTACTCGCGAGCACCTGATCACATCACTGTTTTGGGGGTCCATGTGTGTGTATTATCTAGAATATTTCGATATTGTCAATGTTTAAATGACATAAGAGTTCGGACTTATGATTTGGGTACTTTGACCACTTTCACTTTGAACCATTTGTTTTGCTCTACCAATTAAGGTGGTGATTTATGGTAAATGTAAAAATCTGCATAAAACCATAAAAAAAAGAGATGAATCTCCCTGAAAGTTAGCAGACTTTTTATTTTTTTTTGTTCTTTACAGTTTAGAATACAAAAATAGACGTACATGCTGCTTAAAAAGTGTTTTTATAAGGAAAGATCAAAGGGTAATTTTCTGCGAATAAATCTGAAATAATAATATTGTTATTGAAAATTTACGTAGTGCTGAATGTGCATTATTGCATAATGAAGAGCGTCCTAGCAATTATTTATTCCAACTCTTTCTCAAATTGTAATGTAGACCAGATGAAAACGGTAGCTTTTTCTCAAATGTTCAACCATGTACAAAGTAAATGTACACTGGATGCATTTATTAAACATAGGGTAGGCAAGCATACCCACGTTAACACCTACAGTATAAATAATACATTACTGACATGATCAGTGGTGTGTAGATGAAATTGTCCAACCTTGTTAAAATAGTCTCACCTGTCTCACCTGTGTGTTTTGACCAAAAATTTGGACACAGACTGCATCTTTTTTCATCTGGTCAGCCTGATAATGTGTGAAAGAGTTTGAAAAAATAATTGCTAGGACGCTCTCCATTATGCAACAAGGTACTCTAAGCACTAAGTATATTTTCAATAACGATATTATTTTTTCAGATTTATTCGCAGAAAATTACCCTTTGATTTTTCATTATAAAAACACGTTTTAACATTAACAAATGCTGCATTTTGGGATTTTAAGTATGAGAAAAAACATAAAGAAGGCATCTGCTAAGTTTTGGAAAGATCAGTGTAATTTTGAGTATTTTATGCAGATTTTTGTCTTTGTCCCAAATCAGTGATTATCACCACCTTAATATTGTAATTATTTGACGCCTTGAGCATGCGTGTTGATCAGCCCCGCTGTTTATGCAGACTAATAGCGTTTAATGCCATCTCAAGCTAGATTTAAAAGAAAAAAAACATATTACTTTGAACTTTTTGATATCAAAAGAAACTTTTTAACGCGAAACGTTACAATTAAATAAATTTTGCAGTAAAGGAGACTGTTTCGAAATTAAAGATACGTAAAGTAAAGGCAATGATCAATAACCGAAACAGAAGATTAACACATCCTGCCCTTAACTCAAGCTGAGAAAGGAAAAAATAAAATGATTAAAACTTCACACAAAGCAAAACAAGACAGCTATTTCCGGATATGGGGCTGTTCGATAAAATGTACAGAAAGTCAAAGACTAATAATTGTATTTATTGATGCAGCATTGTCTCTGTCATACGGCGTTCTAGTTGTTAATAGATAAACGGATGTCTTAACGTCGTATGCACTTTTATTTTGTAAATCAGAGTAACTGTTGCTGTTTGTAGAGCTTGATAGGTTTGAATAAATCATGATCGAGCGGGACATTTCTTTTTTTGAGAATTTATGTTACACATTTTAGTTTGTATTGAGTTGTTGGTCACTTTACCATCTCTTTTGCAAGCTAGTTTATATGGCTCCTGAAAGGTTCTACTGGCAGGACACCTGACCTAAAAGTTCATTTGGGGTAATACTAATCTGTTTTGGTAAGGCAGTGCTGTTTGTTGGCTGTTACTGCGTGGTCGCAGAACTTCTGTCTTGGCTTAACATATTCCGGATCAGCATGTTTCAAAGGTTTTAAAGATTCTGTTTTGGTATAACATCACTTGGGTTATAGACGTGAACCAAACCTAAAACTGACTTTAATTACTTTTATGCAAAGTTTGCATGTATTGCATTTTAGCATTATCAGTAGCTTGTGTGTTTTTGGCCCAAGTTTCCTCATGGTAGTTCAGTGGACATGGCGACAAGATAGACAGTTATATGAAAACAAAGTCCAATAATTGGGAAACGTGGTCTTGTCGGTGTGCAAAACACTGATCGGGTCACATATGAAACTATTATGGTTTCAATGCAAGAGAGATTTACAGTTCATGGCCATTAAGCTGTTCAGATGTATGACTGACCTCCAGCTGATCGTACGCCTGCATTACAAGGTTTGCCAGTCATGTATTTCCCAGCAAGGAATTTACTGCCTCTACAAAGCCTTGTAATCTCAATCAGACACTTACAAATGCCATAGCACAGGGCTGCGCATTGATCTGTCTGGAAGACTGAACCTTACGGTCAGCTTTTAGCGCTGCAGTCTAATCATTTTGGCAGTGAGTAGACCTGCGTATCCTGTGCCAGCTACACACTTTGTTTCCTATCAGTGCTTGGCTGGAAAATTCAAAAGGAGAGATAATGCAGCGCAATTAACGGCTAGTTGGACAGACAGTCCTTTGTATTTTCGAGCTCTCAATCAGCCGTTGAATTATTAGTAATAGAGTTCTTTCGGATAAGACGTATCTGTAAACGTAGCCGTATCTGGACGTATCGGGACGTATCGGAAAGGGATCGATCAGTTGCAATTGTCTTAAATTCAGTTTCCATTAGAGGATTTTAAAGGTAGCCGGGAACCAGAGGCACAGGACAAATCCATATTATTTGTTTAACTCACAGGAGGCTATCAGGATGAAGAAATGACCTGAATTCCATGCCAATCTTCAAGCCCGGACGAAAGATGCGAGTTAAGTAAGTTGTTGTAAGTTAACGGCATAAAGTGAGCTGCCAACGGTCTTCTATAGTTCTAAGACAATTCCGACTATTGCACAATGTCCCAGGCACTAGTGCTCGGCCGGAAGGCCCTAAAAAGGGTCAGGAGTCAAAGGCAAAGGGCCTGCCTCCTGGCCTATGTCTGTCTGCTGGTTTGTTTGGTGGACTGCTGATGACGTAGTTTCGGCGGTCCTCTTTAGAGCCGCAGGAGCCTCAACACCCCACCATGCCGACAGTCTATCTTCACAGGGAGTACTGATGGTTGACGTATAAGTGAGTATGGCGAAGAAGTCTTGGTGGTCCGCGGCCTCTCCATTTCTTCCTCATCCAACCTTGCGTAGCCATCCCAAGGATGGATAATCAGCCGCTGGTGGTGTAACAATTCATATTACGCCATAGCTAGCACATAGGTCGTCTATGTGCTAGTGGATCCGTTGGTACTCCAGCCCACCTGTATCGTGGCAAAGAGAGAGCTTCTTCGACCGTCTCAGCCGTTGGTTGATTTATTCTTTGGGAATTTATTCCGTTTTGTAGTAACTTCTCTTTTCCGTTTTTTTTTGTAGAATTGTCATTCGTATGTTCCCCAGGAGGCTCAGCGGAACAAATTCATAAGTGCACACTCCTGGCACCGAGTCTGTCTGTCTGTCCCCTTTCCAATTCGAAGAGGAGAATTGTTGTTGTTGCAATTCTCGTTATGAAGTTCCTTTTTTATGTTTCAATTCTCGTAATTTCCGTTTCAATAATAAATCAATTTCATAGACAGCTGACTAACTAAGTTTGCATATGAAATAAATTGATAAAGAGAAACTATTTTAGAAACCTTCCGATTACAAATCATTTTCTTACAATACCTCATATGTTTTACAATATATACTGTATATATTTTTAAATAATTTCAGTTAACAGGAAGAATAAGCAGAATGAAATGATGCGTTTGTTTATTCATTACAACACTTACATTTTATTTATTCAAGGGAAGTAATAATGTTCGTGGTGTGCTCTTACAAGAAGTAGCTTGAACAAAATACCTTGGTCGGGCACACGACGTCACAATGGCGTCGGACTGACTGCGACGTCATATGCCCACTAAAAGCATATCAGGGCATGTCTGTATAACGTTATCAACGCTGTGAAAAAGGCTTGGATGATGCACTTTTTACCGCCCTTTCAACAGTATTTCAGTCACATTGAGCCAATGGAAGGGGGATTTTGAAAGACTGTGTATAAGAGAACGCCGTTTACAATTGTTAAGGCTTTCAACTGCAGCGGGATTCGAACCTGGACAGCTGGCTCAGCAGGGCAGAGCCTAATCTTGTTAGCTACCATGAACTGAGACTATGGGCCATGGCAAGCGCAAACAACTCTTATTCAGCTGGCTCAGCAGGCCAGAGCCTAACCTAGTGAACTCCCACGAAATGACACTGAGGGCTATGGCAAGAACAAAAAACTCTGATTAGCCCTGCTGCATCTGTGTAACCCCAAACTGGTCACTGAGTTTTCGTACTTGTCAAGCTCTTTATACTGCCGATGTTAACAGGAAGTTTATATTCTTGTTGCTCCCGCTTGCTTTGAAGCGTGCATGTAGGCTTTCACAAGTCGGCGTGCGATAATAGTTTAGATCCATTATCTAAACGTTTCTTATAGTCATCGCCTTGTAGCGCTGAAGAACGACAGCGTACCCACTGAGAAGTAACCCGACTGGGGATGCAAACAGTAAATACTGACATCGAAATTAGGAAAGCATAACTCAGTCCTCCTTGCTATGTGCATGTTGCAAAGACCAATAATTTCAACAATATGTTGTCTGCGTAACATGATTAAATTGCCAAAGACCTATATGTTATATTTTAGTAGTGTGAAAAAAAAAACTTTTTGGGGGAATGACCCAGAGCCATGGGGGTGATGGGTGTGGTAGGTAGCTATTTTTTTTGAGGGGGGGGGGGAGGGTCACGGGGATAATTGTCGCACCTGCTTTAGCGAGGTGCGATATAGGCGACCGGTTTTCCGTCCGTCCGTCCGTCAACCCGTTCGTCCGTCCGTCCGTTCACATTTACTTCGACCCTAGCATTTAAGTCCATTCAAATGACATTTTCTCCAAAACCAATGCATCCATGGTTCTCAAATGACCAGACTGCAGGGCTTCAGCATGGTAAAAGTCAGCTTAATCAAGTTTCCAAGATGGCTGCTGTTACTAAAATAGCAAAAACAATGAAATCAACTTTTTATCCAGAACCACTTGGTATATTTGGCTGAAATTTTGCATGCAGCATCAGTTGGGCCTTGGTTTTCAAAATTAAAATAAAAAACTCTGTAGCGGAATTAGGTCACAGTGACCTACTTTCTGTTTACAAACCTTATTTTGCTAAAATGCCAATATATCAAGTAAACATGAACGGATTTTGGTCAGATTTGGTCAGAATTAATGGAGTTCTTTCAAATTAAGTGATTGGAAACCATCCAAGATGGCCGCCAGCCACCGTTACTAAAAATAGCAAAAACATGAAAATGACAATTTTTCTAGAACCCCTGAATGAAATTGCATCAAATAAGTTCCAGAATGATCCTTGAATGAAGCTACTTCAAGATTTTTCAAATTGACCATCCAAAACAGCCGCCATCCACAGCTACTAAAAATAGCGAAAAACATGAAAACGATATCTCATAAACTACTGAATGGATTTTGACCAAATTTACATGTGTGACAAAATGGTGCTTTTATTGAGTTTTTAAAGTGAAGGTGCAGAGCAGGTGCGGCATAGTGCTTCGTGGAACTCTTTTGTTTTACATATGGGCTCTTGTAACCTATTTTGCACGTCATGCTGTTCGTAAAGGGATAAGCAAGGCATTGTAATTCTTGTTTAAACTACACAATGAAACTCTTAAAACTTAAAGGCCCCATTGCTGTATCATGGTAAACATTCATGAAATATTTTATCATGTGGTGTCGCTGCAAGATTCTCACTGCCAATTTTATACAAATAAAACAAGCTTGAGTTCCACACAGAACGGATTTGAAAATTGATTTTTGTCACACTTTCGATATCAATGGTGAAAAACAATGTACAGCCATGGGACCCATTAAATGTCCCGCTTTTGCATCCGTCGAAGGGGAATCAGAAAATAATTGGTTGGTTGGCTGGTTTGATTTGGGTTTAATGGCTCTTTGAGACATTATTTCAGACTATGTCGAGCCTTCTCCCAGAGAGAGGGGGATAGAAAAGAGAGATAGACGAGAGAACAAAATAGCCAAACAATCCCGACCCGCAGCTACTGCAAGCACAGTAGGACTATCCAAATAAGTAGTAAGCCCATGTACGGAGATTTACCCAATAGTCATTGCTTTTTCTTTCCGTAGTGGAATATAACTAGCAGTTGAAGGCTCATTTGCTCTGCCTGAGATATTTTATAGTGAGGTACCGCTGCAAGCATTTACTACAGTTTCGAAGTTGTATATGACGATTTTTAGCCTGCTTTTCACAAATAAAACAACATTGAGTTTCACATAAAACGCTTGTGAGAATGAATATATAATGTCATTTTAGTGGACAACTGAAATTACCGACTTTCGATATCCTACACCTGACAAAAATAAATAAATAAATAAATAAATAAATAAGAGTACAAGATATAGGCATGGGACTCCATTCGTTGTCCTGTTTTTGTTTATAGTTACATTGCTTGACGGGGATCCGGAAATTGAAAACTGTATTTTGTGGAGCAATTTGTCGTTTTTCAAAAACATGTTCTCCCTGTTTTTGCAAGTTATTTGACTCAGTTGATGCACATATACACATGAGCCCAAATTTTACAACCAAACGTAAACGATAACCCGCTTTGCATAACGATTTGAGCTGAGTCGTTTTTACGCTGGTCTTAAACGGAAATACTTTCGCTGTCATTAGCTTGAAGAAAATGGTAAAAATACAATGTACAAAGTTGGGTCCCCATTCATTGTCCCGCTTTCGTTTATATTGAAAATCTTAAGAGACAACCAGGAAGCTTTTTGTCATTGTTCCCAAAACATGTTACCCCTACTTTCAGCCAGTTATATGACTCAATACATGTACACTTGCCTAGTTTTTTTCCACAAAACGTAAAGCTTGAGCCGCCTTTCATATCAGGATTTATGTTTAGATATATTAACCACTGATTGGACTATGGATACTCTAAAGAAATTAGCCCGGAACCTAGCTCACAGAGACAATTATTACTTGCAACCCATTCCTCTGTCCATTTCACAGAACTCCAAACGGTAAAGAGCCGGACCGCGTATCGCAATCGGCAGGGCACCTGACTCATAAGTCAGAGGTCCTGGGTTCGAAGCCCGGTCTGGCCACATACTTTCGTTTCTCCTTCCGCTGATATAAGAATGGCAGTTGTCAGTTACTAGCGAAAGTACTTTGTACTGGTTAACCGCTTAGGAGGTCTAAGCCTGCCCAGGAATAGTGTGGCTAGGTTAAATGGCCGTCCCGACATGACCTTAGCTGTTTACAGTGGACGTCAAGCATCAAATCAACCAACAACCAAACGGTAAAAAAGAAATCATTGGTAAAGTGGCTTAAAGCAGGACAAGGTCTACCGTGCTTGCAGTAGGTGCGGGTGGAGACTGTTTGGCTGTTTTTCTCTCTCTCG
Source organism: Ctena decussata (assembly GCA_963989385.1). Classification (NCBI taxonomy): domain Eukaryota; kingdom Metazoa; phylum Mollusca; class Bivalvia; order Lucinida; family Lucinidae; genus Ctena; species Ctena decussata. Next base: position 79,113,346 of record OZ022509.1, read on the forward strand.
TCTGTCCTGTCCCCTATCTCTAGCAGGCCACTCGTTATAGACTGAAATACTACCTCAAAGGCCTTTTACACCCTAAAGCTACCAACCAGCCGACGAAATACTTAACAAAACATTAGGACATTGCCTGTTGAACCTGTTCAATATAACTGAGGACAAGGAAGGATATTATTGTTGATAAGGGAATATATCATTGTTCGCCAAATTTGGGCTGATTAAAATAACTTCAAAGAGTATGGAAGCGAAAGTGTGACAGTCGAACGGAAAGACGGACGAACATGCACTATTTCTAAAATCTCCCAATTATTAAGCGGCTGAGTACAATCAAGTAGGGCAGACATACACCAATGGACAGACATACACCAAAACTCTTGAACAAAAGCTAAAAGTCGTAATCGTATGTAAAACAAATACATCTATCTTCTGCAAACTAACAGTTGATGGTATTATATAGGTGCGTTTCAAAATCGCAATAATGATTTCTCCGACTCCGATGCGTCCCGATGCGTCACGATGCAGATATAGCAACAGCTACGTCTTATCCGAAAGAACTCTATTTGTACCTTCTGGTCTACTAGGTAGATCTTTCATGTCATATTTGTTTGCCTTGTCAACTTCAGTCAAAAGTTAATTAATTAATAGTCAAAAGAAAGATACTCAAGGTATCCCACCCCTAAAGAAGAGAAATGGTGGTGTTGTTGCTGAATCAGAGTTGGAACAGGCTGATGAATTTAACGGTCAGTTTTCGGATGTGCTTAACAGAAGTGAGCACACCCAAGTCCCCCTTCCTAATCGCTCGGCTCCTTTGATGGAGGACATTCATGTTTCGGCAGAAGGTGTAACGAAACTTCTTAAGAGTCATTCTCTGTAAGCACCAAAATCAGGTGAAAATGACATGTCTCAGATTTTCACGAAACTCAGTGTCTTTTAGCTCACCTGAGCCGAAGGCTCACAAGGTGAGCTTATAGTATAGGGTTGGTCCGCCGTCCGTCGTCCGTCGTACGTCGTCCTTCGTCCGTTCACACTTTTAAGCATTAATATCTGCTAAAGTAGCTGGCCAATCTTGATCAAATTTTATGTGTAGCATGGTTGGGTTAGGGGATTGATTGCATATAGTTTTGGTACAGATTGGTTTAAAACTGTGGTTACCATGGCAACAAAAAGGTCCCATTGACTTATGATGGAGAAACTGTTGTCCGGGCCCTAGCTTCTTCATTTTTGATCGCAACTTCGTGTTACTTGCAGATATCCAGGACAGCCAAAACATCTCGGAACAGTTCGAATTTGGGTTAGGTTGGACGATTGTTCACAGAGTTACTTGCCCTTGAGCGATAAACTATTTTCCTATAGACTTACAATGGAGAAACTGTTGTCCGGGCCCTAGCTTCTTCATTTTTAATCGCAATTTCGTGTAACTTGCAGATATCCAGGACAGCCAAAACATCTCGGACCAGTTCGAATTTGGGCCAGGTCGGACGATTCTTTACAGAGTTACTTGCCCTTGAGCGATAAAATATTTTCCCATAGACTTCTGTTGTGGTTCTCTGTTGCCTGTTTTTGGTGTCAGAGTTTCTGTGATGTTTTACCTTATGTATGTTCTTATTATTTTGGTTCGGTTTGGGTTGCTGAGTGGCCACCTTACGGGAACAAGTTGCTCACTCGGTTGGCCATATGTTCTCTGTATCTTGATTATTTGTAATCTTAGTTGTTTCTAACTATGGCTTGAGGGCTGGATTTGGATTTTGATTGTTTCAGTTCCTGGTCTTTGCATACTTTTTACTTTTACAATGGATAAAATGTTGTCCGGGCCCTGACTTCTTCATTTTTGATCGCAACTTCTTCAAACTTGCAGGTATCTAGGACAGTCAAAACATCTCGGACCAGTTCGAATTTGGGCTAGGTTGGATAATTCATTTTAGAGTTACTTGCCCTTGAGCGATAAAATATATTCCCATAGACTTAGCACGGAGAAAATGTTGTCCGGGCCCTAGCTTCTTCATTTTTGATTGCAACTTCTTCAAACTTGCAGGTATCCAGGACAGTCAAAACATCTCGGACCAGTTCGAATTTGGGCCAGGTTGGATCGTTCATTTCAGAGTTACTTGCCGATGAGCGATAAATATTTTCCCATAGACTTATAACGCGGAAAATGTTGTCCGGGCCCTAGCTTCTTCATTTTTGATTATAACTTCTTCATACTTGCAGGCATCCAGGACAGTTAAAACATCTCAGACCAGTTCGAATTTGGGCTAGGCTGGATTATTCTTTTTTGAGTTACTTGCCCTTGAACGATAAAATATTTTCCCTTAGACTTATAATGGGGAAAATGTTGTCTGGTCATCATTCTATTGCCTTCATTTATGAAATGATTTCAATTGTACTTCACACAAGTCATGAGTATGACAGTATCTTGGACAAGAACGCGTTTTAGTGTTTGTGGGTCAAGGTGAAGGACACAGTGGCTATTTTTAGAAAAACTTTGTCATCGCTGTAGGGCCTTCAATTTGTGGACTGAATTCAATAGGATATCATACAAGTGATAAGTATGACAATATCTTGGACAAGTTGTCATTTCAGCGTTCTTGGGTTATGGTCAAGGTCACTGTGGCTATTTTTAGAAAAACTTAGTCATCGCTCTAGAGCCTTCATTTATGGACCCATTTTGATTAAAACCTTCACACAAATGTTTAGTATGACAATATCTTGAACAAGCTCGCGTTTCAGCATCCTGAGATCAAAGTCAAGGTCACAGTGGCTATTTATAGAAAAACTTTGTCATCGCACTAGCACTTTCATTTATGGACCAATTTCGATTTAACTTCACACAATTGATAAGTATGGCAATATCTTGGATAAGTTTGCGTTTCAGCGTCCTGGGATCAAGGTCAAGGTCGCAGTGGCTATTTTTAGAAAAACTTTGTCTAGAGCTTTCATTTATGGACCGTTTTGATTTAACTTCACACAAATGTTTAGTATGACAATATTTTGAACAAGTTTGCATTTCAGCATTCTAAGGTCAAGGTCACAGTTGCTATTTTTAGCTCACCTGAGCCGAAGGCACTTATGGTGAGCTTATAGTATAGGCTTGGTCCGTCGGACGTCCACATTTTTAAGCATTAATATTTGCTAAAGTAAGTGGCCAATCTTGATCAAATTTTCTATGTGGGATTGTTAGGTGGGGGGGGGGGGGGGGGGGGGGGGGCTGGAGGATTGATTTAATATTGTTTTGGGGCGGATTGGTTTAAAACTGGGGCCACCATGGCAACAAAATGGTCCGATTGACACATAATGGGAAAAATGTTGTCCGGGCCATAGCATCTTTAGTTTTGACTGTAACTTCTTCAAACTTGCAAGTATCTAGGACAGCCATAAATATCGGACCAGTTCGAATTTGGGCCAGGTTTGATGATTGTTGTCTTTTTCGTTTTCCACCCTGAGGGTCACAGGTATGATACCACCTATGTGTCCAATTTGCCTTAGAGTAACTTACTCTAGAGTACTGAGGCTGAATGGACTCAGGTGAGCTACAGGACCAATGGTCCTCTTGTTTGCCTATGTCAAGTGATGAACAAAAGTAACATGGCAACCAGGATTTTGTATTTTTCAGCCTAATCTGGTGATTTTTCAAATGAAAAATGCAAGATTTGACTCCAATTGTTCTGGTAGTAATTCAAAACAAATGATACTTACATTTTACAAGAGAACCATGTAAGTGCTGCTCACAAATACAGAAAATTTTCTTCATATTGCTATGGTCTAGCAATCAGTGACCTTGACTTCCACCTAGTAAGGCGTCTAATTCAAAACATCAAAAATCAGCAAATTTTTAAGACGTTTCACTAAAAAATGCGGCTATAGATTTTTTCTTTCTCTTGGTGCAGAGAGTACAAAACCTAGTTATTGGTATATCAAAAAATTGGAGATGGTATATTTTTTAAATTGAAAATATTTTTCTTTGAATTTAGTCACCGTCAGAGAAATCAGAAGAAACTTTCAAAATTGAAATTCTGAGATAAAATACAATACCTAAAATATGAGCCAAAATACTAGTTGATGCATGATTAACAATGAAATAGAACTACATAGAGGGTTAAATTACCCCACCCACTTTCTTTCAATGCAAAACCAAATTAAAAGTTGCATGCTACAATGAATATATCTCAGTCTTTGCTGATTTTGAATGGTCTAGGGGCGTCTACAAGCTCATTATTTCTGTTGTCTTTCTTTTTTTTCATAATATTCCCACAGTGGTTTGTGGGTGGGGGCGGGATGGGGTACATATTGTTTTATTTGGTGCGGATCCCATCAGCGTCTGCCAAGCCCTTGCCTGCACTCTATGTCCTGAAGGAATAAATGGATTATGAGCATACTTGCATGCATACCTAATTGGGTAGGGGTAAAGAACTGATTAGACTTTGCTGACCTTGACCCTATTTTCAAGGTCACAGAAGGATGAAAAATGGCTTTTCTGCAACTTATCTTCTAAATGGATAAATTGATTATTACCAGACTCGCACAAATATATCATTGTGAAATGGAAAAGAACTGGCTAGATTTTGCTGACCTTGACCTTATTTTCAAGGCCACGGAAAGTCAATGAGTGCTGAAAAAATGGTTTGTCAGCACGATATCTTCTGAACTGAATGGATGGATGGATTTAAAGCAAATCTGCACAGATATATCACTCTGAAATGAAAAAGAATTGATTAGATTTTGGTGACCTTGTCCCTACTTTCAAGGTCACAGGAGGTAAGAAATGTTAAAAAATGGCTTGTCTGAACCATATCTTCTGAATGGATGGATGGATTTTAACCAAACTTGCATAAACATATCACTGGGCGATGGAAAAGAAACTGATAAGATATTGGTAACCTTGACCTCATTTTTGAGGTCACAGGAGGTTGTAGCGTGTTGAACTATGGCTTGTCTGCATGATAACTCGTTAGGGGATTGATGGATTGCGACTAAACATAGATAAGTTTATGATCAGGAGATGGCCTTGAAACTTGGTATGTAGCATCGGGTACGTGAGTACTACCAAGATTGTTCAAATTATGACCTTGGGTTGACCTTGACCTTTTTTACGGCAAGCCTGGTCTCTCATATTGTGACCATTTCACACATCTCCTAAAAGGCCACTGGGCCAATTGTAACCAAATTTCATATAGAGCCCTTAGGGGCTGAGGGAATTAAAATTTGTTCAAACAGTCTGGGTCACATGACCAACATGCCCGTCATGCTCGTATATGGGAAAACCTTTCATAAATTTTCTTCTCAAGAACCAAATAGTCCATGTCTTCAGAATTAATGTTGAGCCGGTCTTACGCTATGGGTTTGAAGTATCTCTACCAAAGGGGAAGAACCTAGAGACATTGGAAATCTACCTACGTACCTGCCTCAAGCAAATACGGCCTTACCAAAGAATACTTCATCACCTGCAGTCTACATCCTGGCAGGATACCTTCCTGTAGAAGCCTTGATCCACAAGACAGCCTTGTCCTTATTTGGAGGGATCTGTCGTATGCCAGAGAGCGCAGTCGAGAAGCAACTTGCCCATAGACAGCTGAACGTGAAGTCAATCAACAGCAACAGCTGGTACATCCAAATACGGGCTATTCTCCTAAAATATAACCTACCCCCAGCATTGGACTTGCTCAGCTCTTCTTACTCGAAGTACTACTCGAGATGTTAACGGTACATGCGTGAAGGCAGTAGTGTTTTCGTGATGAGATATACTTTAGTCGTTTTTTATTAGAATTAACATATATTTCGGAAACATATTGGATATACGTATGGTCGATTGTGTTAATTAGCTGCAAAGACTGAAAGAGTAAGTGACATATACTTTATATGTTTGTTTTGAAGAGATGAAATTATCTAATACTGAAATATTGGAAAAACACGATGTCAACGATTTAAACGTTTTAGAGCCCCAGGCACAGTGGTACATTGTGAGTAGTTTTGTGGACAATAGAATTGAATTAGACGTATACTAACGGTTACTGTTTCGTGTCATAGTGTTCAGTCGAAGGTGACGCATATGGACCATACCATAACATACTACACTGTACTTCCACCACATTCGACATAAATACACGATTTGAGATACAATATTTTCACGATGGGAGTGGATGTAATGACATATCGACAACAGATCGGGGTATTTTATACACGTTTACGTACAATTAACAACCGCAAAATTAAGAACTCTGTCAAGTGCAGGTACAGCCGATTCACAAAAGGTACTGATCTACAGTATCGAGTGTTTCTCATGATGATACTTATTGGGACACAACTGATCGTTGCAGAAGGGCTGTTGATGTGCTTCCGGAAGTTCCAGTATATGTTATATGAACCTCAGCTTTCTTATTTATGCACGGACATGCATCAAAATACTACACATGGATTATATAGTACTATAACTATGTCTTTAGACCAATTTAATGCTAATCAATACTCGTGTTTATGCAAACGTCTGCTGATTTTGTCTTCAGACATTGAATTAAACCCAGGCCCCTTAACGGATAAGGATGAGATTTTACGAGAAATACGATCAAGTACGGCGGATTCATTACAAGAAATGAAAGCTGTTAAAGAGGACATAGGTTCCGTTAGGCAAGAACTTGCGGGTATGAAGAAAGATCAGGTTATACTGAGGTCAGATGTCTCGGATATCCAAGTTATACAATCTAACCTAGAAATAAGGATAGCAAGTCTAGAGAAGGACGTACAAACACTAAAAACAAATAACGAAGATCTTAAACACGAAAACGAAACGCTACAGTTAGATATCGATGACCTAAGTGATGAACTCGATAGAAAAACGCAGATCATGGATGGTCTTGACAGGGATGTAGATCGGTTAGAGGCTTATAGTAGGCGTGATACTTTAAGAGTCTTTGGACTGCCTGAAATAGCAAATGAAACCTATGAAACTCTGAAACACTATGTTATATCGTCAGTTTTAAAAGTTGCACGTCCAGATATTAACTGGAGTCCAGAAGATATTGTGCGCACGCATCGAATTGGGCGGGAAGATACAGATACTGCCAGAATACTGTTGATAAAGTTCTTACATTGGGATAAAAAGATGTTCGTTCTTAAGGGCCGTGATGCCCTACGCGAGTACGGGTTGAGAGTTAGCGATGATCTAACGAGGCGACAGCGTGAAACACTTAAGCGCCTTTCCGAAAAAGGAAAGGCTGGTTATTTTTACAAAGGTGAACTGTATACAAGAGACAAGAAATCAGTAAGTCGAGACAACATAGTGGACAATACAGATCATACGATACAAACTAGAACATTCGTAAAGGCAATCAGGAAAACCGTTTCTATTCCAGTCCCTGATACAACCCTTAATACTGATCGTGTGGTTGGGGCCACAAATACATATGAGCAATGTATACAAAGTGAACCTAGTATTGAACACACTCTCAGTTTTACTTCTGATTCACAAGATGTTGCAAATGAAACTATGCGATCTGTCGATGATGAAAACACAAACAGGTAGGAAGTAGGTCAAGGCCCTCAAACAATAAAGCTTCTGGCTTGGAACATTGATGGACTTAAAAATAAAATCAATGACATTGACTTTCTGAATTATTTAAATACTTTTGATATATTTGCAATTTTAGAGACTTGGGAGGAAAAGTTACCGGATGTTTTGGTATCACGTTTTCCCCAACATTGTATATATTTTTTGTGTGAGGCAGTTAAGCAAGCTAGATTCGGAAGGGCTATGGCAGGCATTATAGTTTTTGTGCGGAAAGAGTATACGAGTTTTGTAAGCAGGATTGAGGCCGAAAATTGCAAGTTTGCAGTGTTTTTGAATTGTTATAAGGCACTGTTCAATTCGGATAAAGATACTGTTTTATCTTTTGTGTACCTCCCGCCGCAAGGTTCTTCATTTTATAATAACACTGAACATAACGGTATAGAACTTTTTGAAGAAATATTTTTGAGTCTACCGATACTTAACAAGTACCATATCATTATGGGAGACCTAAATAGCCGTACAGGTGAGGTTAAAGATTTCTTTGAATATGTAAACGAAGTTAAAGAATTAGATGAATTCGAGAATGCCTTCGATTATTTTGATCTCCCCCGAAAATCGCGCGATAAAGAAGTTACATTATTTGGACGAAAACTTGTCGAGTTTTGTAGCCTGTATGGCATTTACATAATAAATGGGCGTTTAGGCAGTGATAAAGGTATTGGAAATTATACTTATTTGGGTCCAAATGGTTGTAGCGTTATAGATTACGCTCTGAGCTCGGTTGGTCTGTTTGACAAAATTGAAAATTTTGACATAGATACCAGAACAGATTCATCGCATTTGCCAGTAGTTATGACAATCTCCACAAAGATCACTTTGACCTTAGACAAGGGGAATAAAAAGCCGGAAAATACCGTTGTTTTTAGTAAAAGCGCAAATAACATTGACAAATTTATTGAAAATTTAAAACAACTATTCGAGAATGAATTTCTTCATACCATAATGTCAAAATTGAACGATAATGGTACTAACGTAGAAGATATAATATCAGATATCGTAAAATGTCTGCAAGAATCCGCTGTGAAGGGTAATAAAAAATCGGTAACGAGTTTACAACAACCATGGTTTGATACGGAATGTATAAATGCAAAGAAATTAAAATACCAGAAATTACGAACATTTAGAAAAACAATACAGATGACAGTTTCCAAGACTATATATTAACTCGAAATCATTTCAAAAATTTGGTAAAGCAGAAGAAATACGAGTTTAACGATAAACAAATGGATTCACTCCTTGAAAATTTAAATGACCCAAAGACATTTTGGGGAAAGATTAAACATTTATCTGGTAAAACTTTCCCTAAATGTTTAGGAGATATTTCAAAAGATGAGTGGTTTAATCATTTTCAGTCCCTTTTTACAACAATAGAGAATACAGAGGTGCCTGCAGGATTAGAAATCGAAAATCCCGACGATGAAATTGAAAATCTCATTTTTAATTCGGAGATAACTGATGATGAAATTATTTCAGCAGTTAAACTTCTTAAATCGGGAAAATCACCTGGTCCGGACCATCTGATTCCAGAGCTGTTTAAAGAAGGTATTCATATCTTGTTACCTATATTAAACACGCTATTTAATCGATTATTGTTAAATGGCGTTTTCCCATCATGCTGGAGCAGATCGATTATTGTTCCCTTGTATAAAAAAGGTGACGTGAATAGCCCTGAAAATTATCGAGGAATCTCATTGTTAGACGTACTTGGAAAAATCTACACATCAGTTATCAATCGGCGGGTCACATTTTACGTAAACATGTATGGGAAAATATCAGAAGCGCAGTTTGGGTTTAGAGAAGGTTACTCTACTGTTGACAATGCATTCATGTTATATTCAATCATAGAAAAATATCTTTTAAAGAAAAAAGGCAAAGTTTATGTATGCTTCGTTGATTTCAAACGAGCGTTCGATTCCGTGACTAGAGACAAGTTATGGACAGTCCTTAAAACGAACGGTTTGAAAGGAAACGTTTTTAAAGTTATTAAAAGTATGTACGAATGTGTAAAATCGTGTGTGCGTGTAAAAGGGGATTATACCGATTATTTCTATTGTACAGAGGGTTTAAAACAAGGTTGCCTACTTAGCCCAATACTTTTTTCTATGTTTGTAAATGAGTTTACTAAAATAATAGAAACGAGTGGATTACGTGGAATCCAATTATTTCCATGTATAATAGAAATATTTCTTCTCCTCTTCGCTGATGATATAGCTTTAGTAGCAGATAATATAAAAAGTTTACAGAGTCAAATTGATTTGTTAAGTTTATATTGTAAAGAATATAAAATGACCGTTCATGTCGGTAAAACAAAGGTAATGGTATTTAGAAAAGGTGGCCGGATAAAAAGAATTGAAAAATGGACTTATAATGGCAAAATTTTAGAAGTGGTAAATGGTTTGAAGTATGTTGGGCTTTTGTTTACTCCCAAAATGTCGCTATTTCGAATGACAGAAGACCTAGCAAGTAAAGGTAAAAGAGTATTAATTTTTATTTTAAATTCTTTATATGAATACGGAACTATGTCAAAGTCAATATTCTTCAAATTATTTGATGTGAAGGTGCTTCCCTTATTACTATATGGTTCGGAGTTATGGGGGATAAAACATTATGAATGTATAGAGAGAGTGCAGTACTATTTATGTAAAAGATTTATGAACATTAGTATACGAGCTAGTAATTACGCAGTTATTGGTGAATGTGGAAGATACCCACTTTTCCTAGAGACACGCAAGAGAGCGGTTAGGTATTGGTTCAGAATTTTACATATGCCAGACCACAAATATGTTAAAATGTGCTATAAAATGCTATACCATTTTGATGGTTTAGGTTATAATAACTGGGCAACCAGCATTAAAAATATACTCTTCTCAAACGGGTTTGGATATGTTTGGGAGCAACAGGGAGTAGCAAATGAAAAGTATTTTTTACAAGAACTTGTCAATAGATTAAAAGACCAGTTCTTTATTGACTGGAGAGAAAGTATAACCATAAATCGTAAGTTATCCTTATATCAAAACTTCAAAGTAAAATTTGGTTTTGAAACTTATTTAGATGTTTTGAAAATTAGAAAATTTCGATCAGCTTATGCATGTTTTAGATTATCGTGTCACATGTTAGAAATCGAAAGGGGCAGGTATACAAATATTGACAGAGAAAATAGAAAATGTAAAGTTTGTAGAGATAAAATCGAAGATGAATATCACTTTTTATTGATATGTCCTTATTATAAAGATATACGAGATCAATATATACCAGAAAAATATGTTTTAAAACCAAATTTGCATAAATTTACTGTATTGATGTCAACTGAAAATGAAACTCATATAAAACAAATGTCATTCTTCCTAGATTATGCTTTTGAAAAACGTAAGATGTTGTATCAAAACTAAGTTTTCATTAGTCTGATGTGAAGTTTTGTGCTATCAATTTTTAAAATGTGTATGTTAAATGTATTTGTCACGCATGTGCTGTATATCTATATATTTGTAAAATGTAAATATTTTTGTGTTATGGGCCGGAGGCCGTTATATCACTAATAAACTTACTTACTCCTGGAAGAGGGTGGTTAGAAATGCGGTGGATACTTACTGGGTCAACAAGATAACTAGCGAAGCAGAAAGGCAGAGTTCGTTGCAGTTCCTCAACATCCGGTCGTTTAAACCAGGAAAGCCACATCCCTTGCTAAACGTGATCACAGGGTCCACGAGAGAGGCTAGCAGGATTCACGCTCGACTGTTGGTTGCTACAGGGACCTATGTCTTACAAACAAACAGGGCAACATATAACGGTAACGACTGTGAAGCTACGTGTCTCCTATGTGGTGATGAAGACGAGACCTTATCCCAGTTCTTGCTAGAATGTTCAGCGCTTGAAGAGACACGGCGTCCAATGCTGCGTGAGGTTCTCAACGCTAGAGACCAGGTCCTGGGTAATATAGGGCCTAATGGAACAGACTTGGGACTTGTTCAGCTGATTGTTGACTGTACCGGGCTGGCCCACTACGACGGCACAAAGAATGTGAAACCTGTTCATATACAATGGCTGCAGTACCATGCCGGGAGACTAGTGTATGCTCTACATGCGTTACGTTACAAGATGTTAGAGTTAACCCCTAAACCCAAGAAAAAGAGACTCAGAAAAACATAAACAAACTTTACACATAGCTGTTAACTAGAGGCCAGCGTATCTCCCCGTGGTTAATCGTTGTACAAAGTTTTCCATAGCCGAATGTTGTAAATATCCACTGGTGGCGGGTCATCCACTCACGTCGTGAGGTGCTCCTTCGAAGGGGGAAACTACAGAAGAACAAGAATAAGATGGCCTTGAAACTTGGTATATAGCATCAGGTACTTGAGTACTATCAAGATTGTTCAAAGATGACCTTGGGCTGACTTTGACCTTTCTTAAGGCAAGGTCTAGTATGGGAAAATGCTAGAACATAAGATTTCATGGCAAGTTTAGAAGATTTTGGCCTAAAAATTGGTCATCTTAGTTAGTACATGGAAGATTTGCAGGTACAAGAGGTCAAGGGCATTTTTTGACCTCTAACCCATGTCTCTCATATTTTGGCAATTTAAGACTTCTCCTCAAATGCCACTGGGCTAATTGTAACCAAATTTCATACACAGCCTCCAGGGGCTGAGGGAACGAAAATTTATTCAAGCGCTCTAGGACAGAAGACCTACATGGCCACCATACTCAGGTGAGCAATTCAAGGACTCATGACCCTCTTGTTTTATCATTTGACCTTCAAGTGTGACCTTGATCTTGGACCAACTTTAATAAATTCCACATGCCACTTCTACTCATCAAGGAGAACAATTGTGCCAAACTGTTTTGAAATTCATCCATAAATGTAGAAGTAATGGCCAGGACAAGCCCTATTTACGACTATTTTTATCATTTGACCTTCAAGTGTAACCTTGACCTTGAAAATACCTGCAGATGTTTCAAATGGTACTTGAACTCATCAAGGAGAACAACTGTGCCGTTTTTTTTAATTCATGCATAAATGTAGCTGTTATGGCCCGGACAAGCTCAATTTATGACAATTTTTATCATTTGACCTTCGAATGTGACCTTGATCTTGGTCCTACCTGACCAAATGTTCCAAATGACACTTTTACTCATAAAAGAGAACAATTGTGCCAAATTATTTTGAAATCCATCCATAAATGTAGAAGTAATGGCTTGGATAAATTCAATATATGACCATTTTACCATTTGACCTTTAAGTGTGACCTTGACCTTGGACCTACCTGAACGAATGTTGCAAATGAAACTTCTGCTCATCAAGGAGAATAACTGTGCACAATTTTTTTGAAATCTATCCATAAATATAGAAGATTCCAAGGTCCCAGGAAGTCATAGAAATCTGCTAAATGGATTGTTTGGCCTTTATTCTGTTTTGAAGGTCAAAAATGGTCTTAAAATGTTTAAAATATGGCTTATCTATAGCCTTTATTACGAAGCATTTGTTGGAATTATGCTTAACTAGCCCTAAATCATCATTTGGAGAAGATTCATAACTGATTATTAGGGCCCCGCCAGACGAAGTAATTTGCAATTTTGTTATTTTTTGATACGGTAATCGTGTCCACTCCATAACTCTGAAACTCTTTGTGATATTTTCATGAAACTTAATACAAATGTAAAACAGCATCAGACAATATGCAGAGAGAAAGAACCACAACTCCACCTACATTCTTTACTGAAATATGCCCCTTTGTAATTTTTGGATACGGAAGTCGTGTCCCCTCCATAACTTTGAAACTGTTTGAGATATTTTCACAAAACTTGGTACAAATGTAAAGCATTATCAGTCGATATGCAGAGAACAAGAAGTGTAACTTGTTCTACATTTCTCACTGAATTATGCCCCTTTGTGATTTCAGAACGGAAATCGTGTCTGCTCCATAACTCTAAACGTGTGTTAGATATTTTCACAAAACTTGGTATGAAAGTAAAACATCATCAGAAGATTTGCCGAAAACAAAAACCATAACTCTACCTATGTTTTTACTGAATGATGCCCCTATTTCAGAATGAAAATCTTGACACTCTATAACTTTAAAATTCTCAAAGATATTTTCATGAAACTATGTACAAATACAAACATTGTTAGATGATGTACAGAGAATAAGAACCACAACTCCATCTACTTTTGTACTTTGTAATATAAAGTATAGAAATTTTGTCTGCTGTTCAGTTTTTAAACCGTCAAAGATATTTTCTTGGAATTTTATACAAATATAAAGCATTATCAGACGATGTGAAGAGAATTAAAATGTAACTTCAACTACATTTTCTACAGAATTATGCCCTTTTGTAAATTACAGTATAGAAATCATTCCACACTCTAACTTTAAAACTGAAGAAGATATTTTCTTATAAATTGATACAAATGTAAAGCATCATCAAACAATTTGTAGAGAAAAAGAACCATAACTGCTCCTTCATTTATGTTAAACAGAATTATATCCCTTTGTAATTTTGGGTATTGAGACCTTGTCCAATCTATAACTTTAAAGCCTTTGAAGATATTTTCACAAAACTTGGTACAAATTTGAAGCATCATCAGAATATCTTAAGGTGTGCACAGTGCAAGAGTGGTAACTCCAGTTTCCTGCTTTAAAGAGTGGTTGCCTTTGTTTTAATCAGCCATGATTTTGTTTTTTCCCCATATCTTAATTACCCTACCAGAGGCTAAATTCCAAACAACATGAAGTCAAACAACATGGTAACAGAAAGCTGTTAAAGTATTTTCTGGTCGGGGACATACGACTAAAATTCATTCCACCAACAGTCTCATAAAGGCGGGGCCCTGTTAGTTACCATTTTCTAGTTAGGATTTAGTGACTTTGACCCTACCCATCTTTAAGGGTCATTTGTTGATTTGTCCTGAAAAACGAAGATGTATCTTGAACCAGCAGATTCATTTTTACCAAACTTGCAAAGATCAACCTTTTATGCAACACAAAGACTTAGAACTAGGCGACCTTGATGCCATATTCAAGGTCACATGAGTATTTTGTCGAACGCGCTTGCCGTAAGTGAGGCATTCGACAAAACTTCAGTTTGGTGTATGTGCATGCATACATGCATGCGTGCCTCCATCAAGAACTTTTACATAAACAAAGGACAATAGACAAGAAAGCTTATGCAGACCAGACATGTGATGAGCAATTTTAAACAAGTGTACCAGGTGCTATTTTATCATCAAAACTCATAGTATGTAACTTATGGATAATTTGTTGTATAACTAAATGAGGTGGGTGGGGTAACTCACCCCCTAGATTAAATATATTTAGGAATGAAAAAATATAAACATTGTATGTGTGGTTTATTTCTTCTCCAATGCATGTAGCTATCTCTATTTATGCTCAGTTGCTGTTCTTTCTCTACACTGTACTACATACACTCAGATTGACTGTTTTTTTGTGGAAGGAATGAGTGTTTTTTGTCATAGCAACTATAAAAATACTGATATATTATTTAACAAAATCAACACTTAGAATGCGTATGCATATGTACAAAGTAAATAACAAGGAATACGTTTCATCAGCATTGAAACAATTTTCTGTAAATAGCTGTGTAAATGAACACTGGCCCATAATTGAATTACAGTTACCATGGTTACCAAATCATAAAAATTGTAAAAACCATGACAGCAAACATGTGGTGATCTTTTAAAAATGTTTCAGTTTACTCACAATTATGACAACTTGAGATATATCATCCATGGCATGTAACTTTTGCATTCATTTCATATTCAGTGGAAGTGGGTCGGGTAACTGCACCCCAAATTGCAAATTTTAAGCATACTTCTGAATGAGAAAAGTATTTATGTAACTTCCCTCCACTGTATTCAATGTATTTATTTGTATTTCTGCATTCTCCAGATATTATCTCTTATAACAGATTTTCTGCTATAACAGTTTCTTGTGATTTTCCTGACGGTAACTAAATTCAAAGAAAATTATTTTCAATTTAAAAAATACACCATCTCCAATTTTTTTATATATTAAGAGCAAGGTGTTTTACTCTCTGTACGAAGAGACTGAAAAAAAATCTATAGCCGCATTTTCTAACGAAGTGCTTTCAAAATTGGCCAATTTTTGGTATTTTTAAAGGAAAGCTTTACTAGATAGAAGTAAAGGTCACCAACTCCTTGACCATAGCAATATAAAGAATTTTTTTCTATCCGTACACAGCACTTTCATGGGTCTCTTAAAAGACATGAAATTCAATAACATTTGTTGAGAAATACTGTCAATACAACTGGTGTCAAATCTGGCATTTTTATATGAAAAATCACCAAATTAGGCCAAAAACAGAAAATCCTCGTTGCCATGGAAACGGATAGTCTGATTGAAAAAAAAAATCTATTTTTTTCATCACTTGACATAAGCTAAAAAGACATAATTTTCAACAAAATCTGAGACATGTCATTTTCACCCCCTATTGCAATTTTTTGGTGCTTACAGAGAATTACTCTTAAGGGCTTGAACCCATCGAAAGCATTAGGACCTGATGAATTGCATCCTAGAGTCTTAAAAGAACTAGCATCTGAATTAGGCCCAATGTTTGCTCATCTCTTCCAACAATCTATTGACACGGGTGAAATCCCCAAGGAATGGTCTCTTGCAAATATATGCCCACTCTTCAAAAAAGGAGATAGGTCTTTGGCTTGCAATTATCGACCGGTTTCTCTTGTGTACCATGCAAGTTACTCGAACACATTGTCTGCTCTAATATTATGGCACATTTGGATGAACATAAACTTTTGTCAGACAGACAACATGCTTTCCGTAAGAAACATAGCTGTGAAACTCAATTGATCACGGTAATAAAGGACTGGGCTAAAATCTTGGATAAGGGCGGCCAGGTTGACACTTTTATCTTGGACTTCGAGAAAGCTTTTGACACTCCCCCACATGAATTACTTAAATGTAAGCTATACGGCTATGGTATTGGTGGGAAGACTCTGAAATGGGTAGATTCTTTTCTCCGTTACAGGCAGCAGCGTGTGGTGGTAAATGGAGTTACGTTGGAATGGGCCCCCGGTTTTGTCGGGTGTCCCCCAGGGCACCGTGCTTGGACCATTGCTGTTCTCGTTATACATTAACGATATAACAGAAAAGATTGACTCGGAATTAAGACTTTTTGCTGACGACTGTGTTTGCTATCGTGAAATCAGAGATATTGAAGACACAGTGAAACTTCAGGAAGATATAGATGATTTAGGTTGTTGGGCAAGGAGTTGGGGCATGAGATTTCAACCTGTTAAATGCAATATTATGCAATTTACAAGGAGACGGATTTAGAAGATCAATGCTTCCTATACCTTAGAGGGAACGGTCCTCAGTAATGTAGAAACTATTAAGTATCTCGGCATAACCATTGCCAATGATTTGAAATTGAACACACATGTCAGTAATATTTGCACAAAGGCTAATAGGACCCTCGGCTTCCTCAGACGAAACTTGGCGGCATGTCCACAAGATGTTAAGGAGTCAGCATACAAGGGACTGGTGCGTCCAGTCCTGGAGTATGGCAGTTCAGTTTGGGGCCCTCAAAGTATACTTCTTCAAGATGAACTTGAGAAGGTGCAGAAAAGGGCAGCTAGATTTGTAACGGGAAATTACACATATGAAACTGGGAGTATGACTGGCATTCTGGAGAAACTTAAGTGGGAATCCCTAAAAAAGAGAAGGAAAGATAGTAGACTCATAATGCTTTACAAAGGTCTTAGGGGTGCAGCCAGTAAACCCATAAATGACTTTGTTCACCCAAATAGGCGTACCAGGAATCATCATTCCCTGACATTTCAAACCCCATTGGCTGGGACTGACATTTACAAGTCCAGTTTCTTCCCCCAGACTATTAGAGATTGGAATTCTCTGGAAAATTTTCTTATTTCTGCTGCTGAGGGTGCAGAGGATTCAGTTATTAAGTTTACTTCTCTTATAAGGGCTAGGGACTAGCTTCCCTGATTCGGTTTGGGTTGCTGAGTGGCCACCTTTTGGGAACAAGCTGCTCACTCGGTTGGCCATATGTTCTCTGTATCTTGATTATTTGTAATCTTAGTTGTTTCCTACTATGGTTTGAGGGCTGGATTTGGATTTTGATTGTTTCCGTTCCTGGTCTTTACATACTTTTTACTTTTATTTCCATATCATAAAAATGCACTTTTTCAGCTTTTCCAATTCAAAAGCCTTAGGAACCAAATTTGACCTAGCCATGTAATAAGTCGAGGTGAACCCAAGGTCATTATTTATAAAAAAAAATTGTAGTACTAGTGTCTCAGAAGCTACATACAAAGCCTCAAAGCTGTCGGCCAAGTAGTTCCGGAGAAGAAGACTTTTTTATGGTTCTTGCCATGTATGGGCATGGCGGCCCTCTTGGTCATGTGACCTGGACCAACTATGTATACCTTTTTCCCGCTTTGCCTGAAGGCTGCTTATGAAATTTGGCTTCAATTGGCCCAGTAGTTTCAGAGGATAAGTCCTTTGAAAATGTTGACACACAACAGACAAACGACCTTTGGCCAAGGTCATTAAATGACCTTAACCTCTAGTATTCTTAGGGGTGGAAGCTTACTGCATTTCCATATCACAGAACACAATAGCAACAGAAAAATGCACTTTTTCAGCTTTTCCCATTCAAAAGCCTCAGGGACCAAATTTGACCTTGCCACAAAATAGGTCAAGTATAATTCGAGGTCATCATTTATATAAACTTTATAAGACTAGAGTCCAAAATGCTACATATCAAGTTTCAAGGCAATCGACCTAGTGGTTCCGGAGAAGAAGATTTTTTTTAGATTTTTGCCATATATGGGCATGCGGCAATCTTGGTCGTGTGACCTAGACCAAATATATAACCTTGCTTTCCCGCTTGGCATGAAGGCTGCATATGAAATTTGGCTTCAATTGGCCCAGCAGTTTCAGAGGAGAAGTCCATTGAAAATGTTGACACACAACAGACAAATGACCTTTGGCCAATATGTTCTATAAAAGGGTTATCCTTTGGAAGCAAGGATAACACCAAATAACTGAAAACTATCGAGTGTACAAGTTTTCTGGGCCAGACTAGCTAGTTTCGGCCAATTAGGCCTCATCAGTGACCCTCAGATATTTTCAAAGTTCTACAATGCAATCAATGATCCCTTGACCTTGCCATAAAATAGGTCGAGGTCAACCCAAGGTCATCATGACATAAACTTTGTAGAACAAGAGTCCAAGATGCTACATACCAAGTCTCAAGGCAATCGGCCTAGTGGTTCTGAAGAAGAAGATTTTTTAAGGTTTTTACAATATATGGGCATTGCGGTCATCTTGGTCATGTGACCTGGGCCATATATGTAAACTTTCGTTCCCCTATCCTATTAAGGCTCCATATGAAATTTGACTTCAAATGGCCCAGTGATTTCTGAGAAGATGTTTTAAGAGTGTGGACGACGACGGACGACAGAGGTCTGCCTATACTATAACGGTTCTAGTCTGCTAGTCTATGCCTGATCCGACTGTTACAAAAACAGTCTGATCTGAGTGTGCACTGTTTTCCGAACATCTTTTAGTGTTGACTGTTTGGGGTAGGTGCAAAAAGGTGCTACAAGTATAACTGTAGAAGTCATACCGCTTTCTTTGCCTGTTACATATTTCCAAGGTGCACGAAAATTTCATCATTAACACTAAGGCCCATGTCAATCAACGCTCTGATTTTCACAGTTAAAGCTTTGGGTCGTACCCCAAACGAGCCTTGGTCTGGCTGCTCTTTTGGAAGTAGTCAGATCTCGATCGGTACTGTTACTCATGTCTTTGTGTCCAAGGGTAGGGTTTATAGGTTGCAGACCATGATCAGACTTTCCTTTGTCCAGAGATGTATGGTATTGGGCTGCTTACAGATGCACTCCTTTCCTTGTATGGTGTCGTTGCAATACAATAACTTTTGCGTTTCAACTATACGCTAGAGAGGGCTGCTCTTGATCTTTGCAGTTTCTTTTATGTTTTAAAATGAAAAAGTAAAAGAAATTCTATAATTGTATAATTGTTAGGCTGGTTCCAGTCCAGACTTTTGAATGTGGTAAAACACATTAAGAGTTGTATCATTCTGAAAAATAGACTATTTCGTCTTGGAGCCAGCCTCATAATTTGTATGATCTTGGTTGAAACAATCTTAATTATTACTTAAACAAATCATACACACACATACATGCTTTGTATGATCTTGCACACGCACCATAGGTCTGCATGTTTAATTTCTAGAATGGCTGTATTTGTCTTAATGTGGAGCTCATGGGTTTTCTGATAGAAATTATGGGCTCATGCAAAATATAATGACATGAATGGGCTCTTAGGCATAAAAACGTATCATTCTGTCGTCACATATAATCACTCGCAATATCAGTGGTATGAACAGCAGGGTTAGTCTGTGATTTTGCGGCATGGTATTAAGAACAAACTCTGTAACAACAGGATAAGTTCAAACATTTCAGAGGAAGGGCTGCTTAGCATTTGCAAACTGACACACGTTTAACATTACCTGTGTTTTTCCGTGGCCGGCACTGGACTCCGAATTTCTTTAAGTGAATAAAGTTATGCCATTATCCGTGCTGTTCTACGCCAGTAAATAGGATTAGAAGTGCCGTTTTTCCTCACAGACAACGGAAATGTATTGAGCCAGTTTTATTTTATTTTGCATAATCTACATTCTTGTCAGACTGGGATATGATACTTCTTTGCATCCCTCGCATGGCCTCAGAGCAGTGCAGCATACTGTAGTTTGGAAGATCATCTAATTCATAACTTGGGCGAGGGTCTTCAGACTGTTACAAAACTTACATTCATCAAGTGAAATGTACAAACAATCAAAATGTATAAGTGTATGGATACATGGTACTTTAAAAACAGATGTAATTGTGTTAGCACTCAGGATTATGTGGGCGGCCGAATAAAACCCTGATGCTTGGCGTAGTAGCATGTAACAGATGTTTCAGGTGTCTTGGTATTCCTTTAGTTGCGCAAATAGGCTCCTCAGACTATATTATAATTATTATTATAATTATGGGTAGAAGCGGAGCTCTGACCAGGCTGCCCAGATGCATGGACTGGTCTGAGCTTTTGCTATTTATGTTTAGGAGGTCCGCTGTTTGCAATGTATCACTTGAATTTAGACTTCGGTCAAAACTTATCAATGATAAGGAATATGGAATAGAGTGTATTTTAGCATCCTTAAAAATTGGCAGCTTGTATGTTTATTTGGATGCCAACTCGAACTTTGAACTTAAATAAATTAACATCACATGCAAGTTTTAACAGCTAATGTGCCTTTATACTTGGTGGCTGTATTCATTGTAACCACACAATTTCTGAATATTGTGACACAGTGCCTGAATCGCGCTCAAGAAATTAGCCGTAGGGGCCAACTCTGTTCGTCATGTTACTTAGTTTTATACAACGTCAAGTGACAGAGCAATATAACATAGATTTTCCCTTTTTGGACTCTGTAGGGTACTTCGAAGTTTCCTAATATATAATACCGGGCCGCGTAGCGCAGTCGGTTGGGCACCTGACTCATAAGTCAGAGGTCCTGGGTTCGATACCTGGTCTGGCCACATACTTTTGTTTCTCCTTCCGCTGATTCAAGAAGGGCAGTTGTCAGTTACTGGCGAAAGTATGTGCACTTGGTACTGGTTAACCGCTTAGGAGGTCTAAGCCTGCCCAGGAATAGTGTGGTTAGATTAACTGAACATCCCGACATGACCAAAGTTGTTTTCCGTGTACGTAAAGCAACAAATCAATCAATCAATCAATCAATCAATCAATCAATCCTAATATCTAATGTAATTACAGCTTATTATCTGATGTTGGTCAGGCACATTTCTCAGCGAACTTTGCCTTCTTTATCAGTGCAAGAAATGTCATGACTCCTATTGCAGACTCATGAGATACCGGTGTGAGCTCGATAACATGGAACAGTCTGTTTCGATCAGACCGGACATTTACTTACAGCTTCTCTGTTTGATTTTAAGACCAGATTGAATTCATGTTGCAGGCTGTATATATGCGCTCATGGAGAGGTTAAAACGTCCATAAATACTGACTGTTGAACGTTTGAAATGGGAAATGGTCTTACCACATATATTCCTTATACTTGTGGGCCAGATTATTACATTACATTATCACCTGCGTTTTTGGAAGAATTCAATACCTTTTACAAAATTTATCTAAATTGTCCCCAAGTATCAGACAACAGTAGCCTGTTCAATTTTATTTACCCCTTCCAAGTCAGTTGCTTGGTGCCTGTTGATTGCTTGTGTCTGTACTTTTCATCTTTCGCAAGTAGAGACCCAGTCATAGCAGCAAGCGGATTAGCTAGGTGGTGTCACAACGTCATGCATTCAGGTTCCGCAGTTAACTGGGTGACCTTGTGCAGCATGATTCTGTCACTGACATGTCATTAGCCGTGGCCTACATCCAGTTGGGTCATGGTTTGGTGCCATGACGGCGAGCATATGAAACTATTCCATATAGCTATTGATTTAGAAGGTTTTGCCAACGCGTGGCCCAGTGTTACAGCTTTCTGTTCTTTGTCCACTTGATCAGTTCCAATGCAGCACCTTTGCTTTCTGCTGAGACACTCAATATTAATTGAGAATTTATGTTACACATTTTAGTTTGTATTGAATTGTACCAGCCATATTTGCAAGCCAGTATACATGGTTCCTGAAAGGTACCACCGGCAGGTGAACTGACCGTAAAGTTCTTTTCGGGTAATGCTAATCAATTTTGTAGAGGCAGTGGTGTTAGTTGGCTGTAACTGAGTGGTCGCAGAACTTCTCTCTTAGCTTATTATTATTATTTCAGTTTAATTTGGACTATTTCCCCTTACTTTGTGAAAACTGTACAACATTAAATGTGAACGCATAGAGGCTTTAATACTGAGCGAATACAGTCGAATTGCACAGTAGACGTGTGACTACAAGATCTAAACTGAATTTGATAATGGGCTAAATTAAATTATAAACTCAAGATTTATTGTACCCTACCTACCCATCAATACAAAATGCAAAAAGTATAATAGAAACTTGTTTTTCAGGTTTGTTGTAAGTATTAGCTCATTTGAGAACAAAGTGCATATGAGTGAAACATTGTTAAATTTCAATAGAGCAGTTGTTGTTGAATTCTCGTATTGCTTGTCTCTAAGAGGTTCTCCCTGCCACCGAGTCTATTCATAGTCAATAGACCAACGGGGCACCAAAACAACAATGGAACAAAATGAATAAAGAAATGGTAAAACGAGCGGTTGTGTCTGAAAGTAAAAAGTATGCAAAGACCAGGAACTGAAACAATCAAAATCCAAATCCAGCCCTCAAACCATAGTTGGAAACAACTAAGATTACAGATAATCAAGATACAGAGAACATATGGCCAACCGAGTGAGCAACTTGTTCCCGTCAGGTGGCCACTCAGTAACCCAAACCGAACCAAAAATAATAAGAACATACATAAGGTAAAACATCACAGAAACTCTGACACCAAAAACAGGCAACAGAGAACCAAAATTCAATATAGCTGCATAGCTGCATGTCCAAACTTGGTTGACGCCATTTAGATGACTTCTTATCCAGCACTAATGAACTGATTTTTCTATTTTTTGTAGAAAGCATGCTGGACATCTCCTTTCAAAGACTAAGTAAAATAGTTCTGATCTGATTATAAATACCCTGTCTATGAGTGGGGTAATATGGGAAAATTATGTTCATGTTCAAACTCAAGAACCTTTAACTTATGGTGCTGATTTTGATTAGATATTTTTCTTAAATGCAGTCTTGGCTCAGGCTCACCATTGCACTTCTATTTAGAAGTAACCAGTTTGTTTAAAACGCGGAAATCCGGGCGGGCTTGTCAAACATTACAACATAATCAAAATACAAAGCCGGCGAAGGCACCGAAAGAAGGGAAACATAAAATGCAAAAGGATGGATATTCTGGGTTGTCGGTTAAGAAACACAAACTTATGATGGGATTCCCATCTTATTTTTTACGAAATCGCTAATATACCTAAAATATGAAGTTCGCTAATAAATAACTAGCTATAAAGGGAAAATGAAACACATAGATGGATAGATGGATAGATAGATACAACCAGACAGACATAGGATATTGTTTATCAAGAGAAGTGAGTGATATGACGGACATCGATAAGAAGTTTTGAATAATAATCTTTGAAAGCCTGAACATACCGCAAAAGGTATACAAAATAGGACACCTGAAATATTCAATGTAAGTGTCCGCTTGTCTATTGTCTTTGGCGGTTTGGTCACCTGTATTGCCGCACAATCTGCCTTCTGTTTTGTTTTTGTTTTGTAATTAAAATAAAAAATAAGTAAAACTAGATGTTGATGCTGTTATTGGGTAGCTGAATGACCATCTGTTTGGGAAAGAGCTACCCCTGCAGTTACTTTGCGTGTCTTTCGTAAACTTGTGTCATTTCTGTGTGTATGTGCTTCTATTCCTATTGGTTTTCAGAGCGGAATGTGGCATTTGATTGTATTAATTCGTGATCATTGCCTATCTTTTTACTTTGTTCAAAGTGATGTAATAGTTTGGTTTCGCAATGCAGTTATGCGACCAAAAGATGAAGATTGAATGGAAAACAATTTAGACCCTGATTAGACTGCCCAAGGAGTAGTCAGATTTTGGTCTGCTTTGATTGATACAACCTACCTATCCCAATATTTAGCATTTTACTGTACTGCAGCATATGATATGCGTAGTGGGAAAATAAGCATCTGAATCTGCCAAACGGACGAAATATCCGACTTTTCCTTTACGAATTCCCAAAGATTCATTGATTATTTAAATAAAGTAAAACAGTTGTATTTATACTCGGTTCCTCAGAGATGGACTAATGTGTCTGTTACCGAAGTCATTGTGTCCCAGTTGTTTGTCGTTTGTGTCATTCGTCCTCCTTCTTGGTGGTCTGTATTATGTGATTGTCTTGTCTAGTCTGTTATCAAAGTCATTGTGTCACATTTTGTCGACTGTGCCATTCGCCTGATTGTCTTGTCTAGTCTGTTATTAAAGTCATTGTGTCACATTTTGTCGATTGTGCCATTCGCCTGATTGTCTAGTCTAGTCTGTTATCAAAGTCATTATGTCACATTTTGTCGATTGTGCCATTCGCCTTTCTTCTTGGTGGTCTGTGTTATGTGTCTACTCTAGTCTATTATCAAAGTCATTGTATTCCATTTTGTTATTGTGTATTTCTCCTTTCTTCTTGGTGGCCTGTGTTGTGATTGTCTATATCAAAGTCATTGTGTCACATTTTGTCGATTGTGTCTTTCGCCTTTTTTCTTGGTGGGAAGAGTTAGATGATTGTCTAGTCCAGTCTGTTTTATCGAAGTCATTGTGTAACATTTTGTCGATTGTGTCTTTCGCCTTTTTTCTTTGTAGGCAGAGTTAAGTGATTGTCTAGTCCAGTCTGTTTTATCGAAGTCATAGTGTTACATTTTGTCGTGTGTGCTTTTCTCCTTTCTTCTAGGTGGTCTGTGTATGTGCGTGTTTAATCGAGTCTATGTGTTCCATTTTGTCGTGTGTTACTTTCTCCTGTCTTCTTTGTGGTCTGTGTTGTAGGAGTATTTAGTCTAGTCTGTTATCAAAGTCATTGTATTCCATTCTATCGTGTGTGCCCTCCTGCTTTCTTCTTGATGGTGTGTTCTATGTGCGTGTTTAGTCAAGTCTGTTATCAGAGTCATTGTGTTCCATTTTGTCGTGTTGCTTTCTCCTTTTTTCTTGGTGGTCTGTGGTATATGAGTGTTTAGTCTGGTCTTTTGTCGAAGTCATTGTGTTCCATTTTGTCGTGTGTTGCTTTGTATTTGTTCTTGGTGGTCTGTGTTATGTGAGTGTCTAGTCTAGTCTGATATTGAAGTCATTGTGTTCCATTGTGTCGTGTGTGGCTTTGAACCTTTTTCATGGTGGTCTGTGTTATGTGCGTGTTTAGTCTAGTCTGTTTTCGAAGTCATGGTGTACCATTTTGTCGTGTGTGGCTTTCGCCTTTCTTCTTGGTAGTCTGTGTTATGTGCGTGTTTAGTCTATTTTGCTATCAAAGGCATTGTGATCCATTTTGTCGAGTGTGGCTTTCTCTTTTTTCTTGTTGGTCTGTTGGTGTCTAGTCTAGTCTGATGTCATTGTATTCAATTTTGTCTTGTGTGGCTTTCTTCTTGTTGGTCTGCGTTATGTGCGTGTTAAGTCTGGTCTGTTGTCGAAGCCATTGTGTTCCATATTGTCGTGTGTGGCTCTCTTAGTTGTTCTTTGTGGGCAGTGTTATGTGAGTATTTTGTGTAGTCTGATATCAAAGTCACTGTGTTAATTTTTGCCCTGTGTGGCTTTCTCCTTTGTTCTTGGTAGTCTGTGGTATATGAGTGTTAAGTCTAGAGTGTTATCGAAACGACTGAGTTCCATTTTGTCGTGTTTGGCTCTCTCCTTTGTTCTTGGTGGTCTGTGTTATGTGAGTGTTTAGTCTAGTCTGTTATCGACGCCATTGTGTTCCATTTTGTCTTGTGTGGCTTTCTCCTTTTTTCTTGGTGGTCTGTGGTATGTGAGTGTCTAGTCTAGTTTGTTATCGAAGTCTAGTTATCTAGTCTGTTATCAAAGTCATTGTAAAGTTTGTTCAGTCTTATGTAAAACTTAGCCATGCAAGATAGCCAAAATAACTAAAGATAGCAAAACATGAAAATGAGAAAACAAATCAAGAACAGTTAGACGGACTTTAACCTAGTAAGGTCAGAACCCTCAATGGAAATGTTTGCAATTTTTTGCAAATACACCATCCATTTTTAAGTTTTTGACTCAAGGTGCAAATTTCACACAGATCCCTAAAAACTCTTTAATATCTCTGCCTGACATGTTATTATATAAGATGTTGATGTTAGGCAGCAGTGGTATTTAGTCATGTGTGGAAAACGTATGAAAATATTGTAACCTCATCAACCATCTCCCTCGATCCTAAAAAGTGTATTTAAACAAAAATGGCCGTGCAACGGTGGTTCATATCAATATTATATCAATACTGTAACAGTAGAATCCAGAAAGATCCATGATAGAGTAGAAAGCAAAATTTCACTCTTGCGAATGGCTGAACAAGCCGCAACACTGAAATAAATTGGTGAATAAAATTGCTGAAAGAGCTTTTAGAACAAATAAGTTCTGAATAGTGAATACTAAGTTTAAGGCTGATGCTTTCGCAAAATATGACAATTCGATATTGATGTCTTCATGTTAGTATTTCTTCATTTTCAGTCTTTTCAAAAATGGAAGCAAGTGTCTGAGTGCCTAGAATATAGGGCTTTCTGCAGCGATTAAAATGTTGCCTCAAGATACAGCGCTTCTGTCAAACCGTTAGAAAAGTGCAAGTCCAACATGAAACAGTTACGTGAGTTCTGATACGTCCCTAGCCGTACAGTAAGGGTAAGTATGTAGGAAGTTTTTTTGTAACTTCCGGTTCATCAGATCGGAAAGATACTGTAGCAGTTCGTCGTAATCCCGTAACGATTCGTTACCTGCTATTCATATGAATTCTTCTATTAGATAATTAGTCTGATTTGGACAGATTTTCAATGTCTTTTAAAGGAAAGAAGTCAGGGAATTAGGGAATGTAATTTAGTGTTTTGTTTATCTCCAATACCACATGTATTTCTCTCATGCTCTAGCTATGTACACATGAAAATGTAAATTCAAAATTCAATCCCAGATCCCACCCAAGACACCATGCGGGATAAACGAGAAGACAAAATTCGTCGCCACCAAAGACATCACCAGTGGCAGCCAGGTGAACGGTATTTCCCATCTAGTTCCTTTTGTTACGGCTGCCAATTTGAAACTGACAAAATCCCAACTGCTGCCTATTGTCTTCATTGTATTCTTGTTTCTCCTCTGGGATAACTATGCGCAATTTGCAGAAATGTTCCTTTTGGTCTTGGGATCTAGCCTTCAAACCATAATCTTTTTGATCAGTTGACTAAAATGGCCATACACGATCAGTTGATTTATATGGCCGTACACAGAACTTAATTTTTTATGGTTAAACCAAAAAGTAAGTGTAATAGCAAAAGTGACCCAACACATTGTTTTCGGACCATCAGTTTCGATGTTATCGTGCATGTAATTGCATGGGGCGTAGAAAGCCCTTCAGTTTTTTTACGTATAACAAACAAAACGAATAATATGATAATCAGAACAGGCATGGTAACTAACATATTTACAAGGAAGATAAGATCGGTTTTATGTCGTAAATTCTCGTCTTAATTCTAACATATATAATCTCTTTTTGTTTAAGAATGAATGGTTTCCTGCTTTTGATACAGGTGTCAGCTTCAAATCTGTAAAACTTTTCTCCAGTATTTAACCCCCTTTTTTGTCCTACACTATTTCGTCGCCCGCCCACCCGCATGATTATATTATGTATAACATTTTGGCCGACCGTTCTTTCTTCTCCAGAAAACTTTATTTTAAACTCTCATGATCAATGATTTTTATTTAAGTAAATACGTTGTTTTTTGTGTGTGTTTTTTTCCACAATTTCTGAGAAACAAAATAAAACATGACAAACACCTTGTCAGTTTCTCCACTTCCAGAAATCCAAGGCTCAACATTTTACGGATTTAATTTCGCCTAATTTGGAAAAATGCTTGCGTTTCTATTAATCCGGTGGTTCGTAAGAGGGAGGCGATATTCAGGTTACATGCTACCCGTCAAATAGATTAACAATTGGGAAGAAACTGCAATTTGTATTATCAACTGATAGTGAGGTTGTTTTAGGGAATAGACTTGAATAAAGACTTAACATCGCTAATATTTTCACAGAGGTGATGGTGATGATTTATTGTTTGTTTTTACCAACTAATAGAAAGCAATTTATACTTTCGTCTACCATTTCTTTACAGCAACCAGAATTCTGCCATAATGTCAACTATTAATACAAGACTGGCTGACCCAGACTATAAGTACTGGGTTAAAGCTACACTTTGTCTACAGTATGTGAAAGATGGCCTGGAAAAGATCGCAGAAGACAAGAGCCGAGAGTTACATGATGCAGTGATAAAGGAAGTTCAGAAACAGGACAATATATTTATAAAAGGCTTGTGTCCTGATAGCGAGTTAGAATTTAGTAATGTAAGGAAGACATGGACAGTAAAAGATTGTAATTGTCAAGATTGTACACCCTGTATTGCGGTGATACAGAATCAAGTTGTCCAGAATGGTCACACCTTCCTAGACCCAAATGTTCAGGTACTTCATGATAAAGTCTTACAGGAACTCTGTAGTTGTGGTAATCCTTCAATAAAAGGTTTATGTGCTGGTGTAAATTTACGTTTTAATAGAAATCAAAATAAGTGGGAATTACTGAACTGCAATTGTAACAGATGCCAAACGTTCGTTGATGAAATTAGCAAGTACCGGTGTGCAACATTAGGTAGAAATCATACTACTACATTTACGTTTAAGCAAAGTAATTTCAACAACTCTGGTATCCAACAATTGCATACTGAGCACTGGCAGCTGGCAAAACTGTTTATGAACCAAGGTCAGGATGTGAAAACAACAAGTCCTGGAGATACAGATATCAGTGGTCTATTAAACTTCATAGATCATTGTGATAAGCCGAGATCAGTAATTCAAAATACAAACAATATTGAAGAGGCAAGTATATGAATCATTTTCTAAGGCAGAGACAATTTATTTAATAGTTTTTGTAGAGTAATGCTCGTTTTCTTATACCTTTTCGTGGTAGATAAATACTTAAACATGCAACAGAAACATATTATAAAGCTATCGGACGTAGAATTAGACTGATGCAGTTTTGAGTTGTTAGATGTTGGTTTTGTAAAAATGTTTAAAGTATGTCCACTGCATACATATAAAATCATACAAACGTTACTTTAAGGCATCAAAACAGGTCGGTCCGCCTGCGTACTTTCTTCTAATAAAGCGCCATCAATGTCCATGTAATGACCTGACATCGACACCTAGAGGATAACATACTGTGATCTTGTAAATTTCAAACACGCGGTCGATTCAAAGACTGGTATACAAGTATACCAAAGTGGGGGTTCTAAATCGATACAAGAATCTGTCTAGAGTATAACTCTAACCCAATTAATAATTCCGAGTTCTCAGAATATTCCTGCTGATGAAGAAGGATCGAAAGTAAAATATAAGCTGCACTGTTGTTTATGTACGGGAATAAGTTTTACTGTCGCCACACGGCACTACACCAGCTGCACCGATTGCAAATAAAATCATATATAGGTTCCTTTAAGAGCTGTTAAAACATTTATAAGAAAGAAGTTTTGGCTAATAAAGCCTCATCAGTGACCCTGTAATGGCCCGGCATAGAAACCTAGAGGAAAACATATTTAAATATTGTAAATTTCAAACACGCTGTCGATTGGAAAACTGGTATGAACTGAAAAGGATCTTTGTAGAATATGAACCTGAACCCATTAATAATTTCGCTTTCTCAGAATTTTCCCGCTGATCTAGAAGGATCTAAAGCAAAACATAAACTGCACTATGGATAATTACGGGGAGACGTTTTACGGTCGCCACAGTGAGTTTTGTTGATGTTTTAAAACTATGTATACTACCCAGGCAGTTTTTGTATATGTGGACAGTAAATGCAAAACAATTACTCGTACATCTGAAACAGACATCGACAGTAAGCCAGGAACTCTAAATTATCAGAATCGGCTAGGTTAAGTCTGTTCACGACTAATAGAGAAATATAAATGGTAACTACACTTCAGGAACTGACTGAATCAGATCCCAAACCCTATTCCCAACATCAAAGGGAAAGACTGACAAAGACATCCCGACAGACAATAAATTACAAGTGATAAGCCGAGTCAGCAGCTCTTTCCCAAATAGGTGGCAAGTCAGCTATCTTTACTGAACTAAATAATTTAGACCAACAGAAGGGTTACAGCATACTAAGCAAATTATACGAAAAACATTTAACAATTATTTTTACCTATTATTTTTATTATGGAAGGGTTAAAATGAGAACACAATAAATTAAACAGCACCGAACATAAAACAAATGCCACCGCAACGAAAGTACCGCCTTGGGACGGTCAGTAATAACTACTGGGGGCGGGGGGGGGTTAAAGTTGCAACAATGGTCATGCTCTCTTGACCCGGTTTACACAGACCTGTATTTTCAAATGACTAATATATATGTTCACCTGCCAAATTTAGTGTGACAGTTATGCTTTTCTGTATTTAACCGGCAATGACCGGAAGGGCCCTACAATATTAAATACACAAAAATCAAGTAGGTATTTTTTTCGGCCGCCACACAACCGCTAACATCAGAAACTGTATTAAAGATAAGTATGGTCAGAACAAGGGATCATTGCGAACAAGAAACACCTCGATAAAACGGAAACAGCAAAATCGGTTTGATTAAATACATTCTGTAGAAACGTAAATAGCTGACACGGTTTAATTTACTCGGTTCATGTGCAGTAATGTCCAAGGAGGACCAAATAAAAATAAAACCATGACATAGATATTTTAGAGATTAATTCGTATGTCACAGTGGCTGTGTAGTTGGTTGAACCATAGAGTTTGGTGTAGACCTTAGTTCCACTTTTTGCTGCCTCCAATAAACTTTATGTAGAAAGACATATCGGTTCTATAAAACTGTAAGACATTATTCAAAGTAATCATAACTGTAAATTGTTTATCCTGATATTATGTGTTTATAATGATCAGAGGCTGTAATGAACTCTGTTACAGGTCAGAGACACAAGAAACAGGATACTTCACACTGCTGATATGAAGATAACAAAACATGACTTTTCAACGAAAATAGTACCAACCCTGATTGCTCTACTACAAGACCCGGGTTACTTGGCAACAGATCCAGCCGCTCAGGAGGCAGTTGTGAAAATAAATGAGGTAAACTCTGACTTAAAGAATTGAATGCATCATGCGTAGCTTTAACTGTATGGAGCAAATGCTCTTCAGACGAATCGCGTTTTTTAGCAGCAGGGATTCTCTTAAATGAATACGTTAATGTGTTTTACATCAAGAAATCACTCTAGCCAAATGGTTGTTTGCATATGACATTGCCCATCAAAGTCAGTATTTTATTTTGACAGTTTTGAATGAAGCATTATCCAGGTCACTACATGCCAGGCCCTATGCTCGACTTGAAATTTTAGCAAATCCATCGCGATGACTAAAAACCTCACCTGAATTCTTTTTACATCCTATTCGAGGCGTAGCAGCTTGCTGCATACCACACACACAGCGCACAATCGACATCTTTCTCGAAATCGTATATCTGATGAGAGTGTGTAAAATTCTCTAAAATCAAAATGTTGCAAATATACATAATTCAAATTTTGAGCAGGCTAATCTGATCTGCACATAAAGTTTATAATAGATGCATCGTTGTATTGAAGTACGCAGCACCTCTTACCTAACAAGCACTGCGGCTTTATGCGCTTATAGTTTACTCATGCAACTTTTGTAAGCGACTAGGGGGAAATGGATGCCCTTTTTATAAACTCAAAATAAAAATGCAATTATAACAGCGATGAAAACTCATATGATTAAATACACATAATGAGGCTATCCATTTTCATTATCTGGGAGAAACCTTGAGCTTGTTAATCCCTAGAATGTGGCCTTTCTTAATATATTACCGATTCGATGGCAACAACTGAAAGTAATTATGGATACCAGTTTCGAATCATGGAAGGATAAGAAAGTGAAAGGAGAGGGATGGACTCCGCCTTTCATAAATAGCCGTGCCCAAGATACAGTGGGTCTATAACCCCCACTGCCCCTACGGCTACTAGGCTGTGGGAAATCTTTATCTTTACTTATATTACAATCTTATCTAGTAACCTTTCAGTCTGCCTAATGTAATGTACTCAAGAAAATGGAGAGACAACTAGTTATATAAAATACACGTTTAATACTTGATGGCTACTACAGGAAAATGAATTATACAGGACAGAGAGTGGGCTAAGAGGCGAGGCCCAGACTTAATATGGTAAACAGAGAAAGCAGCAATTTAAAAATACTAAGTGGCTCAGCTATTTAGCTTTTAGGTCAGTCAACAAATGATTCTGCACAACATCACATCCCTCCTTTTCTTCAGATTTAAAATTCACTTCTTATAACAGAAAATCAATTATTCAAATTTTCTTTCTAAATGTAAAATTATTTTATAGGTAGACATGGTAAGTTCCAAATTGAGAGAAATGAGCCAAACAGATTGTCTTGTAAGTTTATCTAAAGCACACGCCTTTATGGTTTGAGGGCTGGATTTGGATTGTTTCAGTTCCTGGTCTTTGCATACTTTTTACTTTTAATATCAAAGTTATCAGCACAGTAATTAAGTGATAAATATCCAGACTCCAGTTCATAGGTCAAAGTTGAACTCTGCTGCGGGAAAGTGTTAATGGTATAACGTACAATTCCATTGTAGTAAATTCCTTCGTGGGAAAGAATGTCATTCATGAATTATAAAACCTTGAACTACTCTAAAGCATACAAATTTACAGCAGAGGTTACTGGCAAAATAATGAATATAACCTACTTAAAATGAAGTAACAGCCTGGCATTGTCTTTCTAGTATCAAAGATTAACTATAAAAAAACGAAATAAAAACAAGAACAGCATGCTCTGCATTAAAACTAAAATGTGTTTTAATGTAAAGTTGCTTTAAAACAACAAAATAGAATACCGTATTTTTCATAATGCAAGCCTGCTAATCATTTGATAAGCCTAATATCTGAATAACCTTATGTTGATGAGCTAAGGCATTATTATGGCCTTTTAACACAACTCATCAATTTTTACTTGCAAGCATAATCCTTCAGATAGCTTGGCGGTCTGCGTTCCCTATTTGATCTTCTTAATTCTGGCGTATTCTCCTCAATGATAACACTGTCATTATCATCCTCTTCATTGCTTTTGCTGAACGTTTCATTCGAATCTGACGGATTCACAGGCTCAGCGTTTTTCACATGTTTGAAGAATGAAGAATCCCTTGTGATCTGGTGATCTTCTCTTTCCGCTGTTACCATGGAGCCTTTCTTTCTAAATATTTTTATGGTTTATGATCAAATGGTGACGTAAATTTGTTCCGTTTAGGTTGTTTTACCAGAACAGTATCCCCAGGTTTCAACAGACTTTTCTTAGCATTTTTCCTTGTATCCGAGGCAATTTTCATTTTTATCTTTTTAGATCTGTCCTTTTCTCTCAGACCTTTGTCTTTCACTTTAACAGTTATTTCTGGGAGTTTTGTTCTTATGTTGCGGCTAAACAGAAGCGTAGCTGGGGGTACAGACGTTGTACAATGAAGAGTCGCGATATAGTTACGTAAGAAGCTGTACAGTTCCTGCTTCCAGTTCTTATTTTCAACATTGGCCGCTTTTATAGTCCTTCCAATTGTAGACATGAATCTTTCTGCTTCCGCATTACTTTGGGGATGCAGAGGTGTAATTTTCCTGTGTTTGAATCCCATGTATTCATCGAATTTAACCATAAAGTGTCCATTCCAAGGAGGGCCATTATCCGTTTTCATGATTTGAGGCACTCCAAACATTGAAAATACCTTGTCCAAATGTGGAATAACAGCTTTAGCTGATGTCGAAGATACAATTTCTACAACTGGGTACCTGGAGTAATCGTCAACGATAACCAGTAAATATGTGCTGGAGCTTAAAGGTCCATAAAAATCAGCACTTATTTCTGTCCATGGTCCATCAGGTAACTCTGATATTTTGAGTGGTTCACTTTTCGGTACCGATGCTAGGCAGGGTATACAACTTTTACACATGCCCTCTACCTGTTTATCAATGTATGGAAACCACACTTTTTCACGTAATAGCGATTTTGTGCGTACCATTCCAGAGTGTCCTTGGTGCGCTAACTCAATTACTTTCATTTGTAATTCCTTTGGAATGACAAGTCTATTGTGTCTCAGTAAAACTGATCCCTTTGGCATTTTTCTAACAGTAAACTCTTCTCGCAATCTTGAGAATATATCCATTGTCTGGTCATTTTTGTATTTATGCCATTGGCCTGATTCCACACACTCAATTACGCTTTGCAATAAAGCATCTCGATTTGTGCTTTCACATATTTCGTCCAGTGCCATGCTTTTTGGCACTGCATTTTCAGTAATGTATCTAACATATTCTTCAGCATACTA
The DNA here is from genome assembly GCA_963989385.1 of Ctena decussata. Classification (NCBI taxonomy): domain Eukaryota; kingdom Metazoa; phylum Mollusca; class Bivalvia; order Lucinida; family Lucinidae; genus Ctena; species Ctena decussata. The sequence goes on from OZ022509.1 coordinate 79,148,141, forward strand.
AGATTGTTTAGTGTCCTTGCATGTACCTACATGTCTCGAAATATAATCTGCGACATTTTTCTTTCCTTCTTTGAAAATGAGTTTGAAATTGTAACCTTGCAGTCTAAGCCTCCATCTCTCAATGCGTGCTTTAGGTTTTGAGTGTGAGTTATTAAACACGACTTCTAGTGGACGACAATCACTAACAATATTAAATTTGTGTCCATATAAGTACAAATGAAAATGTTCACAACCCCAAACTATAGTCAGGGCTTCTTTTTCCGTTTGTGAATATCTTTGCTCAACTTCAGACAAAGCTTTACTCGCATAAGCAACGATTTTTCCTTCTTGCGTTAATATGGCAGCTAAACCTACGGGACTTGCGTCTACCATAAGTGTAGATTCCTTCCGTGGATCAAAATATGCCACCACTAAATCGCTTGTTAAATCCCGTTTTAACGTTTCAAATGCTTTTTGTTGACTTTCAGTCTATTCCCAAACCACGCCAGCTTTTGTAAGTTTCCTAAGTGGTGCTGTGATAGTTGAATATGTTGGTATGAACCTTGACACATAGTTTGTCATACCCAAAAATGAACGCAGTTCTGTGACATTTGTGGGTGGGGGAGCATCTTTGATTGCTTTCACTTTCTCTGGATCAGCCGATAATCCATTTTTACTGAAAATATATCCATAGAACACTAATTTGTCTTTGTTGAACTAAGATTTTTGTCTAGTAAGCGTCAAGTTTTTTTCTTTTAGTCGCGCAAGCGCTGCTTCCAGATTCTTATCATGTTCTTCCTGTGTCTTTCCGAAGACGATTATATCATCACTAATATTTCTGACCCCGTTAAGACCACTTAATGCATTTTGAAGTACATTTTGAAATATTTCCGCACTGCTTGACAATCCAAAAATTAAACGTTTGTAACGTCGTAATCGAACATGTGTAGAAAATGTTGTAATATATCTTGAACTTTGATTTAGCTCTAACTGATGGTATCCACTTGACAAATCTGATTTACTAAACACAGTAGCTCCATTTAAATCCAAAATCATATCATCTATTGTAGAAGTTATGTGCCTTTCACGTTTCACAGCCTCATTTGGTAATCTCATATCAACACAGAGTCTTATTTGAGATGGGTCTCGAGGTTTTGATGCCACTACAATCGGTGAAACCCATGGCGTCGGGCCTTCAACTTTTTCTATTATCTCCAGTTTTTCAGTCTCTCAATTTCAGCTTCAACTTGTTTTCTGACATGAAATGGAATGCGCCTGTGTGGCTGTATTACAGGTTGTACGGTAGGATCTATGTGTATATTTATCTGCGTGTGATTGAGTTTTCGAATACCATTAAAATTGCTCTGGTATTTCTCACACAATAGTTCATGCTTTGGTGATAATGAAGATATACAAGGAATTACCTGTAGGTCAACAAGAGTCTTATATCCAAGTAAATTCCCATAATTGCCTTTCACTACATATACCGTAGCTGTTGTAATTCTGCTGCTTGTTTCTATTCTGCCTTCGAATGAATTTGCCTTTCATTTCTAAATGCGAATTTGATCCATAAGTGAATACTTTTGTGTCACTTTTCTTCAACTGAGGGTTGTCTTTTAATTTTGAAAATGTCCCCTCATCAATGACATTAATACTTGACCCAGTGTCAACCAACATTTCTATCAATAATCCATTTATTGTAACTGTAATTTTTGGTTGTTTTTGGTGCACAGTGTTAACTTGTTCGTCTGTCTGTACGCCGAACAAATATTCTTCCTCAGAATCGCTTTTTTCACTGCACGATTGTGTTTCTTCTATCTGATTGACAGATTTTGTCATAAATTTGTCCTTGGAACGACAAACAGATGCAAAATGGTTCTTTTTCTTGCAAGCATGACAAATTTTGCGCTTTGCAGGACATGGACTGTCACTATGTGGATATTGTCCACCACGGTTTCTGCATGTCTGCCTTTTCACTCTCGGGTTCTTGTCATTGCACTTAAAATTGCTTTTAATTCTGTTTCCTGTTTTCTTTGGTCTGCGCTTGTAAGCACGTATCGCATTTGTGTTTTCAGTATGTTCAATTTCTGATGCTTGCTTATCTGAGAACTCCATCGCCCTAGCAAGCTTCAAAAGATTCTCCAGGGTTTGATCCTCCCTTAGTGCCCTTTCCGTAGACGTGTTCTTTTTAGGGGCAAAGTACTCCGTCAGTTTTCATTTTGCGGTCTCGTAGTCATCTCCCGTGTCTGTGAGTGTTTCGAATATCTCATTAACTTCATCACCACCATAATGTAGGAGCAACGCTCTTTGTCGTTTTTTGTCTTTTACATCCATGCCGACCAAGAGATTTTCAAGACGATTTGTCCATTTTCTCCATCTCATGTCGACAGCACTATCATTTACATTAAATGGTGGGAAATTTGGTAGCGCTGATGCCATTATGTTTTCTTATTCAATTTGCAAGTAGATCTGTATAATGAATAACTATTATCACAAAGTGTCCGACACGGTAATAATATTCTTATTATAAATTACACAGTTTGCTAATTGAAAGTTTCTAACATATTACACTGCACAATGTTTATTTTATTCCTTTCTTCCTTTTTTTAAATCCTCGTCGCCAATGTAATGTACTCAAGAAAATGGAGAGACAACTAGTTATATAAAATACACGTTTAATACTTGATGGCTACAGCAGGAAAATGAATTATACAGGACAGAGAGTGGGCTAAGAGGCGAGGCCCAGACTTAATATGGTAAACAGAGAAAGCAGCAATTTAAAAATGGAATATTACTAAGTGGCTCAGCTATTTAGCTTTTAGGTCAGTCAACAAATGATTCTGCACATCACACCTAAGATTAAAGTTTGCTCGGGTCCAGAAGGGGCAAAAATAAGCAGAGAATTGTAAGAAGCATGTATCTTATACTGCTATGACAGAGACCATAACCGTACGTTATTTGTTACTGCACAAGGACTGATTCGTTATCTATTTTCGATAATTAATAATTCTGCATGCAAAAATTAAGTTCAGAAGCAATTAACTCCACAAGACTCTAAATTTGAAATTCAGTATCTTCACAACAAAATCCGCTTTATAATCACGCAATAATCGCTTTTATGCGTGTGATATTAAATAATTTTTCGCAAGGCAGAATAATCAAGTTCGGAGTTCCGAGTTTCCGGTTTGACTGGAGCGGAAAGGTCAGCGGTCAAGTGTGGAAAAGGCCGATAGGTCATCATTACTCTTACCTGGTCAGTCGATATATAACACCTTTTACATGATTGAAAATCATTGATTTGCCTTTTTCATGATAAAAATCATTGATATGATAGTCATAATATAAAAATCAAGATTAAATCGCAAACGTTTTGAGCAGCTATACGACAAAGCTACAAGTGATGAATGGCAGCACAGGAGAATGGTTCAGAACAACAGTTGGAGTAAGGCAAGGAGGTTTTCTGTCACCCACCCTCTTAAATATAAACGTATTCATACCTAATTTAGTGCGACAGACGCGCGTGTCTGTATTTAACTTCTTCAGTGTCGCTAATTCCCAAAAGTTTGATAGAAAAGATATGATGGCAGGTCTCGGCAGGCAACGAGCATCCCTCTCCGAGCCACACTTACTGTCGCATTCCGCGGGACACATTAGCTGCAGACTTCAGATAAAACTTCAACAGTTTTCTCGAACGGATCATGTCTGATGCTCTGGAAGAACAGGACGGAAAGGTTAGCCTAGGCGGCAGAAATATTACCAATCTGCGGTTCGCAGATGACATAAATGCTTGAGCTGAGGAAGAGCAAGGACTAGAAGCCCTAGTTGAAAGCCTCGAGCAAACCTGCACAAGGTATAAGATGGACATAGGTGCTGAGAAGACCAAACTGATGACAAACAGTACAGCTGGCATCCAGAGGGAGATCAACGTGAAAGGGCAGAAGCTGGGTACTGTAACTAGCTTCAGATACATTGTAGCAGTTGTTTCAGATGATAGCTCAAAACAGGAGGTACTCTCAAGGATTGCACAAGCCACTTCAGCTCTTATCAAGCTGAAAATAATTTGGAGAGATATCAACGTATCTCTTAGATCAAAGGTGAAACTTATGCACTCCCTTGGTATTTCCATATTTCTGTATGCCTGTGAATCTTGGACCTTCACAGCAGAATTAAAGAAAAGAACGCAGGCCTTTGAGATGAGATGCTACCGAAGGTTACTGAAAAGTTCGTACAAGGACCATATAACCTTTGAAGAGGTTGGCAGAAAGATCCAAGCAGCCATTGGAGACTATGATGAACTCCTGACGCTGGTCAAGAAATGGAAACAAAGGTGGTTTGACCATGTCTCAAGCCGGGCCGGGTAGCGCAATCGGTAGGGCACCTGACTCGTAAGTCAGAAGTCCTGGGTTCGAATCCCGGTCTGGCCACATACTTTCGTTTCTCCTTCCGCTGATTCAAGAAGGGCAGTTGTCAGTTACTGGCGAAAGTATGTGCACTTAGTACTGGTTAACCGCTTAGGAGGTCTAAGCCTGCCCAGGAATAGTGTGGTTACGTTAACTGACCGTCCCGACATGACCTTAGTTGTTTACCGTGGACGTTAAGCATCAAATCAACCAACCAAACAAACCACGTCTCAAGGTCTTCTGGTTAAGCAAAGACGATTCTACAGGGCACAATGAAAGGAAAAGGAAGAAGAGGTAGACAGAAGAAGAGGTGGGAATACAATATCAAAGAGTGGACATAGATGGATTTTGCCAGCTCAACAAGGGCAGCTGAAAACAGAACAAGGTCATATTTGGTATACACATGCATGATAATGTGTTGTATTGTGGGATTGCATACCAGCCATCTCCTGCTTATTCTTTCTTGTATTTGTTCTATTTTCTTTCTTTCCATCTGTCCCTTTTTTCGTCAATGATTTCTCCACAACTTTGCAAGCATGAATGGTCATATTTGGTATACAAATAGATGACGATGTGTTGTATCGTGGGATTGCAAGTCAGTCTTCTCCTGCATTTTTTTCCCTGTATTTGTCCAATTTTCTTTCTTTCCATACTTTGAATAATGCAATTTTTCGTAAACGATTTCTGCACAACCATGCAAGCTGGAAGGGTCATATTTAATAAACAGGTTGATGACAATGTCTTGTATTGTGGGATTGCAAACCAGCTTTCAATTGCTTATTCTTCTTTATATTTTATCCTTTTTCTTTATCTCCAATTTTTGGTCAAAGATATCACCTCAACCCCCGCTTTGAAAAAGTGGGGGTATACCAGTTTATATCTGTCCGTCCGTCTGTCCTTCCGTCAGTCCGTCCTTCCATCCGTCCTTCTGTCCGTCCCCTTTTAATCAAAATGTTTCGTCAAATATTTCTCCACAACTGTGTAAGCTAGACTAGTCATATTTGGTATACAGGTGGATGACGATGTGTTGTTTTGTAATATTGCAAACCAGCCATCTCCCTCTTATTCTTCCCTGTATTTGTCCAATTTTCTTTCTTTCCATACTTTAAATGATGAAATTTTTCGTCAAAGATTTCTCCACAACTGTTTCAGCTAGAATGGTCATATTTGGTATACGAGTTGATGACGATGTGTTGTATCGTAGGATTGCAAACCAGCCTTCTCCTGCTTATTTTTTTCTGTATATGTCCAATTTTCTTTCTTTCCATACTTTGAATGATATAATTTTTCGTCAAAGTTTTCTGCACAACCCTGCAAGCTAGAATGGTCATATTTAGTATACAAATAACATGAGATGAGATGCTACCTAAGGTTACTGAAAAGTTCGTACAAGTACCATATAACCATTGAAGAGGTTGGCAGAAAGATCCAAGCAGCCATTGAAGACTATGATGAACTCCTGACGCTGGTCAAAAAATGGAAACTAAGGTGGTTTGGCCACGTCTCAAGGTCTTCTGGTTTAGCACAGACGATTCTACAGGGCACAGTGAAAGGAAACGGAAGAAGAGGTAGACAGACGAAGAGGTGGGAATACAATATCAAAGAGTGGACATAGATGGATTTTGCCAGCTCAACAAGGGCAGCTGAAAACAGAACAATATCATATTTGGTCTACAAGTTGATGACTGTGTGATGTATTTTGGGAACGATGTGTTTTATCGTGGGAAGTCAGCCTTCTCCTGCTTATTCTTCCCTGTATTTGTCCAATTTTCTTTCTTTCCATACTTTGAAAAATGAAATTTTTCGCAAAAGATTTCTGCACAACCATGCAAGCTGGAATGGTCATATTTGGTATACAGGTTGATGACAATTTGTTGTATTGTGGGATTGCAAAGCAGCTTTCAACTACTTATTCTTCCTTATATTTGTTCCTTTTTCTTTCTCTCCAATTTTTCGGTCAAATATATCTCCACAACCATGTATGATAGAAAGTTCATATTTGGTAAACAGGTTGATAATTACAAGTTGTATTGTGAGATTGCAAACTGGTTTCCTCCAGTTTGTTCTTCCATGTGTTTGTTCATTTTTATACCCCCCGCAAACTGTGTTTGTGGGGGGTATACTGTTTTGACGTTGTCCGTCCGTCTTTCCGTCCGTCCGTCCGCAACGCCTTAAATTTGCTCCGATTTGTTTCAAATTTTGTCCATGGATGCTGCATAAGAAAATAGTGGATACGTATTTTTCAATTTTTCCTGGAAAGTTTTTATTGCGGAGTTATGCCCCTTTGTAGTTTTCGTGAAATAAGTTTGTTATCGCAACTCCTCCTAGATGGTTTGACGGATTTTCTTGAAATTAAGTATGTGAACAGATATTGGTATGAAGATGTGCATTAGGGTTTTGGTTTTAATTTCTGCCCTTTTTTGCCTGAGTTATGCCTTTTTTTTATCTTTTTCGCCCTATTATATAGGGTTTTTGCATTAAATTTGCTCCAATTTGTTTCAAATTATGTCCATGGATGCAGCATAAGAAAATAGTGGATACGTATTTTTCAAATTTTCCTGGAAAGTTTTTATTGCGGAGTTATGCCCCTTTTGTATTTTTCGTGAAATAAGTTTGTTATCGCAACTCCTCCTAGATGGTTTGACGGATTTTCTTGTAATTAAGTATGTGAACAGATATTGGTATGAAGATGTCCATTAGGGTTTTGATTTTAATTTCTGCCCTTTTTTGTCTGAGTTATGCCCCTTTTGATATTTTTTGCCCTCTTTTATAGGGTTTTTGCATTAAATTTGCTCCAATTTGTTTCAAATTTTGTCCATGGATGCAGCATAAGAAAATAGTGGATACGTATTTTTCAATTTTTCCAGGAAGGTTTTTATTGCGGAGATATGCCCCTTTGCATTTTTCATGAAATAAGTTTGTTATCGCAACTCCTCCTAGATGGTTTGACGGATCTTCTTGAAATTAAGTATGTGACTAGATATTCGTTTGAAGATGTGCATTAGGGTTTTGATTTTAAATTCTGCCCCTTTTTGCCTGAGTTATGCCCCTTTTTGATATTTTTGCCCCTTTTTGTAGGGTTTTTGCCTTTCTTGCTTCCATTTTATTCAAATTGGGTTACTAGATGCAGCATATAGAAAGAGCTGATACATATTGTTCAGTTTTGCCGGAAAGGTTTTCCTGTTGAGTTATGTTCCTTTGTAGTTTTCATAAGAAAAGTTTGTTATCGCTACTACTCCAAGACCATTTGACGGATTTTCTTGAAATTAAGTGTGGGAACACATATTGGTATGAAGATGTACATTAACCCTTTTTGCATGAGTTATGCCCCTTTTTATATGTTTTGCCCTAGTTTGAATTTTTTTATGCCATTTTCACATCCATTTTATTCAGATTTGGTGCACAGATACAGTGGAAGAAACAGTTGGCACATATTGCTCTGTTTTTCTCAAAAGGGTTTTCCAGCTCTGTTGTGCCCCTTTGTAGTCTTGGAAAACAGAGTTTGTTGTTGCTACTTCTCCTAAACCGTTTGACTGATATTAAATATGTGAACACATATTGGTATATAGATGTGCACTTGTAGTTGTCATAACATGCATGTCTAACTGTTAAACGCGGGGGGTATTTAGTAAGCCATGCTTACTGCCACCTCTAGTTTCTTTCTCTTTATGCATCCGTCGTGCGTCGTCCGTCGTCAACAATTTGCTTTAAATGACATCTCCTCTGAAACCGCTAGGCCTTGGGCTTTGATATTTGGCATGAAGCATTGTCTGTTGGCTCTCTATCAGGTGTAGTCAAATGGTGGCCCCAGGGTCCAAATTAGCTCTGGGGCAGGGGGTCTTGGGTTCAAAACTAAAAGATACTTAAAAACCTTCTCCTCCAGAACTGCTTGGCTCAGATGCTTGAAATTTGGTATGTAGCATTGCCTAGCAATCCTCTACCAAGTTTGTTCAAATGGTGGCCCCCGGGTCCAAAATGGCCCCGGGGCAGGGAGTCCCATGTTTGAACCATAGAAATACATAGAAAAATATTAAAAAATCTTCTACTTCAGAACTGCTTGGCTTAGATACTTGAAATTTGGTATGTAGCATTGCCTATTGGTCCTTTACCAAGTTTGTTCAAATGATGGCCCCAGGGTCTAAAATTACCCCGGGTTTGAACTATAGAAATACCTAGAAAAATATTCAAAGATCTTTGTCTTCAGAACCACAAGGGTCAGATGCTTGAAATTTGGTATGTAGCATTGCCTAACAGTTCTTTACCAAGTTTGTTCAGATGGTGGCCCCAGGGTCCAAAATGGGCCCGTGGCAGGGAGTCCCAGGTTTGAACCATAGAAATACAAGGAAAAATATTCAAAAATCTTCTTCTTCAGAACTGCTTGGCTCAGATGCTTGAAATTTGGTATGGAGCATTGCCTAGTAGTCCTATACCAAGTTTGTTCAAATGATGGCCCCAGGGTCCAAAATGGCCCGGACCCAGGGGATCCTGGGTTTGAACCATTGAAATACATAGAAAAATATTCAAAAATTTTCTCCTTCAGAAAGGCAACGCTTAGATGCTTGAAATTAAAATCTTAAAGTGTTCCTTCAAGAGCAGAGAATATATTCAGAAGAAGGAACATATGGGCCAGACTACGTAGTTTCGGCAAATAAAGCCTCTTCAGTGACCCTGACAATATCTGGTGACGAAACCAGAGAAAAGCATACTGTGATTTTTAATCTGAATTGGACAGTCGATTCAAAGACTGATTAGTATCAAAAAGGGTCCAAATAATATATAAAACAATGGTTTAGAAAATGAGTATAAACCAATCCAAAATTTCAGATTTCTCAGAATATATCCTCTGATCTCAAAGGACGAAAGTAAAAAATAATCTGCACTATGGATGATGTACGGGGATACGTTTTACGGCCGCCACACGGCACAACACCAGCTGCAGTGTGGTAAAATTAAAATCTTAAAATGTTCCTTCAAGAGCAGAGAATATATTCAGAAGAAGGAACATATGGGCCAGACTACGTAGTTTCGGCTAATAAAGCCTCTTCAGTGACCCTGACAATATCTGGTGACGAAACCAGAGAAAAGCAAACTGTGATTTTTAATCTGAATTGGACAGTCGTTTCAAAGACTGATTAGTATCAAAAAGGGTCCAAATAATATATAAAACAATGGTTTAGAAAATGAGTATAAACCAATCCAAAATTTCAGATTTCTCAGAATATATCCTCTGATCTCAAAGGACGAAAGTAAAAAATAATCTGCACTATGGATGATGTACGGGGAGACGTTTTACGGCCGCCACACGGCAAGTCGGTATGGAGCATTGCCTCATAGTCCTTTACCAAGTGTCTTCAAATGGTGGCCCCAGGATCCAAAATGGTCCTTTGGCATGAAGTCCAAGGTTTGAACCATAGAAATGCAAAGAAAAATATTCAAAAATCTTCTTATTCAGAACCGCAAGGCTTAGATGCTTGAAATTAGGTTTGATGCATTGCCTAGTGGTCCTTTACCAAGTTTGTTCAAATGGTGGCCCCAGGGTTAAAAATGGCCTTGCGGCAGGGAGTCCTAGGTTTAAACCATAGAAATACATAGAAAAATATTCAAAAATATTCTTCTTCAGAACCACTTGCCTCAAATGCTTGAAATTTGGTATTGCTTAGTAGTATTTTACCAAATTTGTTCAAATGATGACCCCAGGCTCTAACATGCCCCAGGGGGGTCCTGGCTTTGAACCATAGAAATACATAGAAAAATATTCATAAATTTTCCTCTTCAGAACCACTTGGCTCAGATGCTTGAAATTTGGTATGTAGCATTGCCTTGTAGTCATTTATCAAGTTTGTGCAGATGGTGGCCCCAGGGTCCAAAATTACCCGGGGCAGGGAGTCCTGAGTTTGAACCATAGAAATACATAGAAAAATATTCAAAAATCTTCTTCTTCAGAACCACTTAGCTCAGATGCTTGAACTTTGGTATGCGTTGCCTGGTGGACTCCTAAAAAGTTTGTGTAAATGTTTGCCCTGGGATCCAAATTGGCCCTGGGACGGGGAGTCTTGGGTTCAAAATTAAAATATACCTAAAATCTTCTTCTATAGAACCCCTCAGTGCAGATGCTTGAAACCTGGTAAGATGCATTGCCTAGTGGTCCTTTACCAAGTTTGTTCAAATAATGGCCCCTCCCCAGGGGGCCGTGGGTTTGGAACCATAGATATACATAGAAAAATATTCAAAATGCTTCTTCAGAACCACTTGGCTCAGATGCTTGAAATTTGATATGTAGCATTGCCTCGTGATCTTTAACAAAGATTATTCAAATAATGGCCCAAGGGTCCAAAATAGCCAGACCCTAGGGGGTCCTGTGTTGGAACAATAGCAATACATAAAAAAATATTTAAAAATCATCTTCTTCAGAACCATTCGGAAATTGTTGCAAACTATCATGTTTGTTCAAATGGTGACCCTAGATTGACCTTTAACCTGTTTGCTCAGGTGAGCGATTCAGGGACTCTTGGCCCTCTTGTTTTTTCTTTCCAACTTTTTGGTCAAAGATATCGCTAAATCAATGTATGACAGCAAGTTCATATTTGGTGTACATATCGACAAGGACAAGTTGTATTGTGGGATAGAGAAACGGCTTTTCCCAGTTTGTTCTTTCCTGTATTCACTTTTCTTTCTCTCCATGTATTCTCTCCATGCATTGAGTACTGTAATTTTAGGCAAAAGATTTCTCAGCAACTGCTCAAGGTAGAATCTTCATGAATTGTTTCTCTCTATGCTCCAGGTTATGAAAGTAACACCATTTTACTAAAGCTGTTGAGCGGGGGTATAATCAGATTCTCCGACAGTTCTAGTTAAGAAACAAAGTAGTACAGATATATTACTTTCACAACATTAAATCGCAAAATTTTCTGTGATTTCTTCAGTTTTCTACGACTGTGTTGCTAATTTCTATCTCAGGCAATAGACTTTATGATAGCTTATCTTCTAGGTGGCAGCGGCTGACTTTATTATAACAAAGGAAAACGAAGAAAAAGTTCTGAAGGATTTGGCTACAGAATTCCGATGCCTCGGTAAAGACTTGGATACGAAAATACATGATCTGCGAACGGAGTTGAACAGAGTGGAGACAACTGTTGGTCAGGAAATGAAGACACAACAAGATAAACTAGAAAGAGAACTCCAGGACAGACAGAAAGACAAACAAATGGTTTGTATTTTTAAATGGGTCTGAAGAAGAATGGTCTCACAACAGAAGGCAGATTCGGCAGCAATACAGGTGACCAAAATACAGGTGATCAAACGGCCAAAAACCGTAGACAAGCGGACACAGCACAATATAACATTAAGGAAACGCAACAGAAGTACAGCCTTGGAACGGTTAGCAGTTATGAGATGGAATTTCACCAAACTTGCATGGATACATCACAGAGTTTTTATGTTTTGATGACCTTGACCCCATTTTCAAGGTCAAAAGCTAACTTACACATGCTTATTTTTGTCTCTTAAAAAATGAGTTATATCTTAAACCAACTGACGGATATTCATCAGACTTGCATGAATATATTGTTGTGACAGGTTTAAGACAAGTTTAGTAGTTAAGGACCTTGACCCATTTTTTCAAGGATACAGTCTTCTCTGTTGGATATCTTTAGAACCAGTGGATGGATTTTCTCCTAACTTGCATTGGTATTTTATTTGTACAGGCTATTCATTCATTAGAGGGGATGGGAAATGGACTGGTGGGGTGGGGAGGGGGGCACCAGTTTCTCACTAAAACACATTTATAGTTTTCCTTGCCCATTGAACGGTCTATCATCTTCTTAGTACAGCAGAGCTGCAGTGTTAGCAATCATACCTTAACAGGAACAGAAACATGTTAGCACTTACGAACGCTTTTCTGATGAAAGCTATTGATGGGAAGCATGGTTATATTTCAGCTGAGTTTGCAGTATGTATCAAACTTCCGCCGTTATAGTGAATACCTATACCTCTCAAAAGACCATACAAAGGGCGTTTTATAGCAATTTTTCTTCAGTAGGACTAACTTATATGAAATACAGACTTCTCGCCTTATTGTTGTGAAGAGTCATATATTAAAATGTTGTCCAAAGAATAAGAAAGTAACGATAAAAACGCAATTTTTGACAATTAAAACTGGTGATGTTTCTGTTTTGTTCATTAAGAGCTCTGGGTAACTTTCAGTGCGGGGGCGTCCTACTTATTCGGATAATAGTATGGCAATGGCCTACTGTACTTGCACTCGGTGTAGGCGGGGTAGTTTGGACATTTCGCCCCACCCTTCTTTCTTTCTCCTTCGCTACGGGAGACGGCTTTTTATAGACTGTAATAATGTTTCAACAAATTGTTAAACGCCAGCAACCAATCAACCAGCAAACTATTAACAGCTCATGCGAGGTATTGAAAAAATGAAATCCGGAAAACTTCGTGTATCTAGTACTGCACTATCCTAAGGAAAAGTTTAATACATCATGTTCAGGGCAGGATGTTGTTAACCACTGTGTCTATTCCTGAGCACTGCCTTCTGATCTACAATGATTTAAAGAGATTTCCGAAGCAAAGAGAAGGATCTCTTGATATTGCATGTAATGATCTGAATGTTTTTAATGTTTGAATATGTAAGTATACACACTCTGGTCTGGCTAGAGACTGTGTGAAGCTCTCTCTTTTCTCTTGAAAAGTATTTACATTTTACATTATATTCAACCCTACATTAAGCAAACAATTTGTGGTATTCCAAGGGTACAGATTGTGCTACTAGTTGCTGATTTGTTTTTTTCTATCAGAGAGAGGCCCTGAATCGCTCACCTGACCAAAAAAGTCCACAAGGGTCATCATTTGAACAAACCTGATAGTTTGCAACCATTTCCAAACGCTTTTGGAGAGGAAGATATTTGAATATTTTTCTATGTATTGCTAAACCCTGGAACCCCTGAGGCAGGGCCATTTTGGATCCTGTGGCCATCATTTGAGTAACCTTGGTAAAGGACCACTAGGCAATGCTACATACTAAATTTCAAGCATCTGAGCCAAGTGGTTCTAAAGATGAAGATTTTTTAATGTTTTTCTATGTACTTCTATAGTTCAAATCCAGGACCCCCTGGGGTGGGGCCATTTTTGACGCAAGCACCATCATTTCAACAAACCTGGTAAAGGACTACTAAGCAATGCATCATACCAAATTTCAAGCATCTGCACTAAAAGGTGCTGGAGAAAAAAAGTTTTTAAGTACATTCTAATTTCGAACCCAAGACTACCCGCCCCAGAGCCGTTTTAGATCCCAAGGCCACCATTTACACAAACTTTGTAGGAATCCACCAGGCAATGCACCATGCCAGATTTCATGCATCTGAGCCAAGTGTTTCTGAAGAAGAAGACTTTTGAATATTTTTCTATGTATCTCTATGGCTCAAACTCAGGACTCCTTCCTGAGGGGCCGTTTTGGACCCTGGGGCCATCATTTGAACAAACTTGTTGAAGGACTACAAGGCAATGCTACATACCGAATTTCAAGCATCTGAGCCAAAGGGTTCTGAAGAAGAAGATTTTTTAATATTTTCTATTGATTTCTATGGTTCAAACCCAGGACCCCCTGTGGTGGGGCCATTTTAGACCCTAGGGTCATCATTTGAACAAACTTGGTAAAAGACTATTAGGCAATGCTTCATACCAAATTTCCAGCGTCTGAGCCAAGTGGTTCCGAATAAAGGATTTTCTAATATTTTTCTATGTATTTCTATGGTTCGAACCTAGGAAACCCTGCCGCGGGGCCATTTTGGACCCTAGGGCCACCATTTGAATAAATGTGGTAAAAGACCACTAGGCAATGCATCATACCAAATTTCAGGAATCTAAGCCATGCTGTTCTGAAGAGGAAAATTTTGAATATTTTTCTTTGCATTTCTATGGTTCAAACCTTGGACTCCACGACAAAGGACCATTTTGGACCCTGGGGCAACCATTTGAACAAACTTGGTAAAGGACATTAGGCAATGCCACATACTAAATTTCAAGCATCTGAGCCTTGCGGTTCTAAAGAAGAAGAGTTTTGAAAATTGTTCTATGTATTTCTATGGTTCCAACCCAGGACCTCCTGGCGTGGAGCCATTTTGGATACTGGAGTCATCATTTGAACAAACTTGGTAAAGGACTCCTAGGCAATGCTACATACCAAACTTTAAGCATCTGAGCAAAGCAGTTCTAAAGAAGAATATTTTTTAATATTTTTCTATGTATTTTAATGGTTCAAACCGGGGACTCCCTGCCCCGGGGCCATTTTGGACTCTGGGGCCACCATTTGAACAAACTTGGTAGAGGACTATTAGGCAATGCTACGTACCAAATTTCAAGCATCTGAGCCAAGCACTTCTGGAGAAGAAGATTTTTGAATATTTTCCTATGTATTTCTATGGTTCAAACCTGGGACTCCCTGCCCCGGGGCTATTTTGGGCCCTGAGGCCACCATCTGAACAAACTTGGTAGAAGACCTCTAGGCAATGCTACATATTAAATTTCAAGCATCTCAGTCAAGCAGTTCTGGAGAGGAAGATTTTTTAATATTTTCCTATGTATTTCTATGGTTCAAACCTGGGACTTCCTGCCCCGGGGCTATTTTGGGCCCTGAGGCCACCATCTAAACAAACTTGGTAGAAGACCTCTAGGCAATGCTACATATTAAATTTCAAGCATCTAAGTCAAGCAGTTCTGGAGAGGAAGATTTTAAAGAATTTTTTAGTTTCGAACGCAAGACCCCTGCCCCAGGGCCATTTTGGACCCTGGGGGCACCATTTTAACAAACTTGTTAGAGGTCCACTAGACAATGCGTCATACCAAATATCAAAGCCATAGGCCTAGCGGTTTTAAAGAAGATGTCATATAAAGTAAATTGTTGACGCCGCACGACGGACGACGGACGACGCACAATGCACGACGCACGATGCACGATGGACACTGGGTGATCACAATAGCTCATCCTGAGCAAATGGCTCAGGTGAGCTAATAAAGACATTTAATGACACTTCCGGGTATCTGAATGACCTCTTGAATATGAAAATTATTGGCTATATTTATTTTGATGGTATAGTTTTTCGAATACACATGTATATCCTGATGAACTTAGGTAAATACCCCATATAACTATGATGTCGTGGCCCCGTTTTTGGATTAACATTTGTCTGCATCGAACGGTTATGTTTTTTAGCTCACCTGAGCCAGCGGCTCCGGGGGAGCTTATAGGATGGTAAGGCTCCGTCCGTCGTCCGTCCGTCGTCCGTCCACAATTTCAAACGACTTCTCCTCTGAAACCGCTGAGCCGATTGTAACCAAATTTCATATAGAGCCTTCTGGAACCTTAGGAACGAAAAGTTGTCCAAACGGTCCGGGTCACATGACCAATTTGGCCGCCATGCCCATATATGATAAGAACCTGAAAAAATCTTCTTCTCTAGATCCAATAGGCCGATGCCTTGAAACTTCTATGTAGCATCGGGAACGCGAGTACTACCAAGATTATTCAAATTATGACCTTGGGTTGACCTTGACCTTTTTTACGGTAAGGTCAAGGTTGCTTCCTTATGCTTTTATATGACAAAATGCTACACATAATCTATCTTGGAAACTATTGAAGATTTGTGGCTAAAAATTGGTATCTACAATCATCTTAATGAGTACATGAAGATTTATGAGTACAAGAGGTCAAGGTCATTGTTTGACCTTTGGCCCAGAACTCTCATAGTTTGACAAGTTCTAACAATATCCTCAAAAGCCACTGGGCGAATTGATACCAAATTTCATATAGAGTCTTCAGGGGCTGAGCAAACGAAAATTTATTCATACGGTCAACGTCACATGACCAATATGGCCACAACGCCCATATATGGTAAAACCCTTTAAGAATCTTCTTCTCCAGAACCAGTTGACCGATGGCCTTGACACTTGGTATGTAGCATTGGGTACTCAAATACTATCAAGATTGTTCAAATTATGACACTGGGTTGACCTTGGCCTTTTTTACGGCAAGGTCAAATATGGGAAAGTGCTAGAACATTAGATTTAATGGAAAGTTTGGAAGATTTTTCTCAAAAACCACAAGCTAATTGTGACTATATTTTATATCGAGCTTCCAGGGGTTGAGGGAATGAAACAATTTTCTAACGGTCCTGGTCACATGACCAACATGACCGCCATGCCCATATATTGTAAAACCTTTAAAAATCTTGTTCTCCAGAACCAGTTGACCGATGGCCTTGAGACTTGGTATGTAGCATTGGGTACTCGAGTGCTATCAAGATTGTTCACATTATGACCTTGGGTCGACCATGACCTTTTAACGGCAAGGTCAAATATGGGAAAATGATAGAACATAAGATTTCATGGAAAGTTTTGAAGATTTTGACCTTAAAATTGGTATGTACAGTTGTCTTAATGAGGTCATGAAGAAATATGAGTACAAGAGGTCAAGGTCATTTCTTGATCTTTGATCCAGATCTTTCATATTTTGACATTTTCAAACAAACATTTACCTCAAAATTCAAAGGGCTAGTTGTGACTATATTTCATATCGAGCTTCCAGGGGTTGAGGGAATGAAAGAATTTTCTAACGGTCCTGGGCACATAACCAACATGGCCGCCATGCCCATATATTGTAAAACCTTTAAAAATCTTGTTCTCTAGAACCAGTTGACCGATGGCTTTGAGACTTGGTATGTAGCATTGGGTACTCAAGTGCTATCAAGATTGTTCACATTATGACCTTGGGTTGACCTTGACCTTTTAACGGCAAGGTCAAATATGGGAAAATGCTAGAACATAAGATTTCATGGAAAGTTGTGAAGATTTTTACCTAAAAATTGGTATACACAGTTGTCTTAATGAGGTCATGAAGAATTATGAGTACAAGATGTCAAGGTCATTTCTTGATCTTTGAACCAGATCTCTCATATTTTGAACCAGATCTCTCATATTTTGACATTTTCAAACATTTACCTCAACATTCAAAGGGCCAATTGTAAACACATTTCATATACAGCCTCCAGGGGTTGATTGAATAAAAATTTGATCAAAGGTCCAGGTCACATTACTAACATGGCCGCCATTACCATTTATGGTATAAATATTCAATATTTTTCTTCTCCAGAACCAATACACCTATGGCCTTGAAATTTGGTAAGTAGCATGGAGTAGTAGAGTACCACTGTTCAAATGATGACCTTGGGTTTACCTTGACCTGCCTTGCGGCATGGTCAAATATGGGAAAATGCTAGAACATAAGGTTTCACGGAAAGTTTTGAAGATATTGGCCTAAAATGGTATATATGGTTGTCTTAACGAGTACAAGAAGATTTATGAGTACAATTAGTCATGGTCATTCTTTGACTTTTGACTCAAGACATATATTTTGACAATTTCCCTTTTTAAGACATGATAAGAAAAAGCCACCTTGCCAATTGCTCAGATGAGCGATTAAGGGCCTCATGGCCCTCTTGTTTTTAAAAGTTATGACAAAGGTGATGATCTTGATTTTGATATCGTTATTTTCCTATTTCTAAGCGGTGAAATTACTCGTTCTAGCTATTATGTTAATTATATTTCTAAACTCATTTGTTTTGAAACAATGTCAATCCCCATCGTTACTTTAACGCTTGTAATACAACATCGTAGGCTAAACTTCTTCAACAAAGTAATAGGCACCTTAAACTTGGAAAACAAAATACAAATCCTGTCGGCAGAAAGTTGACTTACTTTCAAAATTCAATGTCGGATCGAAAACACAAGCTTGCTCAAGCAAGGTCTTTTGCAACCTTAATTTTGCGGCGACTTAGTATATACGTTCAAGAAATGTGTCGATAAAATATTTTTGTTGCGTTTAGAAGGATAGTTAATCGTTATTTAATAAGTGTCAACTATAGGATTGCCACAAGATTGTAAGCAAGTCATGGTTAACTGGATTGCTGTCCTTTTAAATTGCGCGAAGGTGGGTCAGACCTTAGATGTAATGATAAACTTCGATTTAAAGCCATTATATATTGTTGGTCGGCGCATGATATTTCCTGGATTTCGGTTGGGCTTATCGGGGATAGCACCAAGCATATGGTCAAATGAAAATATTTCATTAACTGCCTAAAACATAAGAATACCCAGTGTTATGAAGGTATCTGCAGGCTCCTTTTGTTTTGTTTTGTTTTGTAAGTTAAACATAAAATAGATACAAAAAAGTGTTGATGCTGTTTTTGGTTAGGGTAGCTGAATGGCCACCTGTTTGGGAAAGAGATGCTCATGCGTGTCTTTCGTGTACTTGTGTCAATTTTCTGTGTGTGCTTCTTTCCCAACTGGCTTTGAGGGCGGGATGTGGGATTTGATTTTATTCATTCCTGCTCATTGCCTATCTTTTTACTTTTATTATTACAGCCATTTGAATAAATTTGATGCTGCAGCTGTTACGGAATCTTTCATGACAAACTAGCTCAAACGAATGCATCTTGAGGGAGATTAACATAAAATACAGAAGTTCGTAGCTGTAACAAGTTTTAAATTCCTTGCGGTACTTGTCTTAGATTATGACTTTAAATGGGAGGTTCTCTCAAGGTATTAAAAAGCCACTGCAAGTGAAGCCAATTTGGCGAGATAACATCATTTCTCTTCGATCAGAGGCAAAACTATGTGCTCCCTTATAATATTTATATTTCTGTGTGCCTGTTAACCGTAGGCCTTGATAGCAGAGCTTTCATAGGTTGTTGGTCATTACATAACAGCACTACGTAACTAATTATGCTGTTCATAGAAAGATCCGAGCTGCCATTGGATAATATGACGAATTCCTCACCATAGTCATGGAACGAAACCTAGGGTGGTTTGGCCACATTTCAAAGTCTTCTGGCTTAGGAAAGACGATTCTTCAAGGCACACTTAAAGGAAAATGAAGATGTGGGAGACAGACAAAGAGTCGACAGAGATAAAATTTGCAAGCAATACTAGGGCAGCTGATAACAGGACTGGGTGGACAGGTATTGTTGCAAACACATCTGTGGTGTCCCATTGTCCTTGAAATATTATACGATAGAACATATAGTAGCAATGCATATTGTTAGGAGTGAGTATATTAGACCTAGTAACTGTGAGGTCTCCTGCTTATGGCTTCTGAAGAAACCTGGTCAGTGCAAACGTAAGTAGGAAAATTCTCAGGAACTGACACTATTCAATCTCAGATCCAACCCAAGAGACTATGTGGGAAAAGATAACTCAAATTAGATACCACCAAAAGCATCACCAGCGCCAGCCATGTGAAAAGCTTTTTCCCATGCAGATGGTCACCGGGCTAGCTTTAACATCATCAACAATATATCAATAACAGACATAGAAACAAAAACACATAAAACCCCAAGAAAAGCCTACACAGAATTACCGCCTTGGGACCGCTAGCAATGAAATTACTGGGAGGAAGAGGGAGTTTTAACCGGTTTGCAGTCCTCTAACGCTCGCCTTTTGTTCTGCTTTGGTTCATCAGGCACTTCGTTGTTCGGGTTCCGTGGAAGATTACTAACATATAAATGTAGTTCTCCGAAACATAGAAATCAAAATTAAAACAATGAAAACAATCAAACATGAGGACTCACAGAAACAAAAACAGTGAAATTCCGGAGAAAAGGAAACCGAAAATAGTTTTTCTCTCAATTTTGTTCTGTAACTTGGCTGGATGTTGGATAACGTGCGTTTTTGTTGACAGATATTCTTACAGTTTGGTATATGTATTGGTCTCGGGAATATCTGAAAACCAAATGACGGTTCTGCTTCTTGAAAGAAAGATTTTTTACATTCCAAATCTACTTTCTCTCTCTCTGTCATTCAAATTTGAATACTTACGGAAGGTGGGAATGGCCTTCAGAATATTTACATATTTTCTTTTTTCAACCATAAATGCACCTCTTACCACCCACCACAGCATCTCTCTATTTTTACATATTTTCTATTTTAAACCATATAAAAGTACAACATAACAAACCAAACTCAAAAGTATACGAAATAATATACAGTTACTTTATCATGAAAATTGAATATTAAATACACAGTGTAATCGATAAACTCATACTTTCGAAGTGGACTCAAAAGTCAAAATGCTCGCGACCAAAACTTTGCATAATGACGTCATTTTGTCACGTGTTTCGCCCAACTGGGTCAGTAATAAATTATTGCGCAGAGGAGAAGGAGGTGCTCATGTCGATCTTAGATGACCATAGCCCTAGTCCTGGATCATGTAGCGGTTCATAAACATACCTGTACAAGTTGTTCGGTCCGCATGACGGATTTCTAATGCATCAATGGAACAGTACAGGAAATATATAAATCAGGATTAAAATACTGGGATAAAACGATGTAAGCATTCAACAGCAAGAATAATGCACAAAGGCTTGAGCCAAAAAAGTTCACAAGTTGAACCCCGGTGGCCCGACAAACGGAGATTCAAGCCGAACCAACTCCAACCAATGTTGAAAAAGCTTTTAGGCCGGGGCCATCATTAAGTCTTAGGCCCAACTCACCGGCTTGCAACTAAAGAGGGCAACAAATTCGCAAACCGTGATTTGGTTGACCACTTAGCTTGCCATCTGTGGCATTACCTTAGTCTCGTATCTGGTTCTTTTAAAACGAGATGTTCATGTCCTACATCGGCCAGAAAGTACCATAAAGTTGAGTTACTCTTTCTACATAACTTTTGTTTACTTCAAGCGATTGTTTTGAAACTTGAAACATAGCCCTATGTGCGGAATAATAAGCATGACTTTTTTTTAAGGATTATGCCCCTTTAAACTTAAAACAATGCACTATTCAGGGACAGTTTAACTAATAACACCCGTTGTCTTCAAGGAATAATTATTGATTGATTAATAACTCCCGTTATCTTCAAGGAATTGATTGATTAATAACTCCCGTTATCTTCAAGGGATTGATTAATTAATGACTCCCGTTATCTTCAAAGGATTGATTGATTAAGAAATTCCCGTTGTCTTCAAGGGATTGATTGATTGATAATTCCCGTTATCTTCAAGGGATTGATTGATTAATAACTACCGTTATCTTCAAGTGATTGATTGATTAATAACTCCTGTTATCTTCAAGGGATTGATTGATTAATAACTCCCGTTATCTTCAAGGGATTGATTAATTAATAACCCGTTATCTTCAAGGGATTGATTGATTAATAACTCCCGTTATCTTCAAGGGATTGATTTGAACCTGAAACACTGGTCTATTGTATTAGAAGAGAATTTGTAGAACAAGTAGGATTACTCTGTTATGCTGGAGTAGAAAGTAGAATACGATACAGAACTGGTCAGCACGCTCGGTGCATATGTTAACCTCCCTTAACTTTGTATCATAACCCATATTTATGCTCCCCGAAGGGTGAGAATATTGTCGCCGCTTTGTCTGTCCGTCTGCCCGTCCTTCCGTCCGTCCGTCCATCCGTCCGTCCGTCCGTCACACTTTTGTCCGGAGCATATCTCTGACAGAATAAGTGGAAACTAAATGAAACTTCATCCATTGATAGAGGACAACGAGGGAAAGCGCAGTGCATAAGAACCTTTACCCTGTCACAAGTATTTACAAAGTTAGCTCCCTTTCCAGTTTTTTCAATATTTAGCTTGTCCGGAGCATATCTCTGAAAGTATAAGTAGGAACTAAATGAAACTTCACACAGTGATAGAGGGCAATGAGTGGAAGTGCAGTGCACAAAAACCGAAACCCTGTCACAAGTATTTACGAAGTTAGCTCCCTTCCCATTTTTTAAAACATTTCGCTTGTCCGGAGCATATCGCTGAAACTATAAGGGGGAACTAAATGAAACTTCACGCATACAAGAAACGTAACCCTGTTAAAAGAATTCACGAAGTTAGCTTCCTTCCCATTTTTTCAATATTTTGCTTGCAGGAGCATATCTCTGAAACTATAACATGCATAAGGAGGAACTAAATGAAACTTCATACACTGATAGAAGACAATTAGAGGAAGTGCAGTTTACAAAATACGTAACGCTGTCACAAGTATTTACGACGTTAGCTCCATTTCCAGTTTTTCCAATATTTTCCTTGTCCGGAGCATATCTCTGAAACTATAGGGGGGAACTAAATTAAACTTCACACATTGATAGAGGACAATAAGGGGAAGTGCAGTGCACAAGAACCGTAACCCTGTCACAAGAATTTACGAATTAGCTCCCTTTCCAGTTTCTTTCAATATTAAGCTTGTCCGGTGCATATCTCCAAAAGTATTAAAGGGAACTTTATGAAACTTCATACATTGAAAGAGGGCAATAATAAAAAGTGCAGAGCACAAGAACCATTACCCTGTCTTAAGTATTTACAAAGTTAGCTCCCTTCCTATTTTTTCAGTATTTTGCATGTCAAGAGCATATTTCTGAAAGTATAAAGGGAACTTAATGAAACTTCACATACTAATAGAGGGCAAAGAATGAAAATGCAGGACACAAGAACCATAGCCCTGTCATAAGTAATTACAGAGTTAGCTCCCTTCTTAATTTTTGCTTTATTTTGCTTGTATTGAGCATATCTTCGAAAGTATTGAAGGAAACCTAATGAAATTTCACACAGTGATATTGGGTAATAAAAGGAAGTGCATAGTTTAAGAACTATAACAGTACCTTTAGTAATTACGGAGTTAGCGCCCCTCCTAATTATTTTGGTTATTTAGCCGTCCGGAGTATATCTCTGTACATATTTAAGAGAACATGAATAAAACTTCACATATTGATAATAGAGGGCAATGACAAGAAGTGTAGAGCAGAAAAAACATAACTTTATCCCTAGTTATTTTGGAGTTACTTCTCTTATTTTCTCAATTGTATGCATTTCTAAAGCACTGCTCTAAAAGTATTGAAGAGATTTTTTTTTCCATTTTGAATTACATTTAGCTTACACAGAGAATCAGTCCTTCACCAGAATACCCATTCTCCTATTCCAAGCCTTCGGGGAGCATCAATCGGTTCCACCGATTTTCTTGTTTATTTTCAGTTGGAGAAACGTGTTCATACACTGGAACAGAAAGTAAAAGACGATGATGAACTGGTAACCAAGCTTAGCACAATTGTTAGCACAATCAAAATCTCACTTAAAGAAGCTTGTGAAGACATTGATCAACTGAAATCAAGACTTAATCTTGTAGAAGAGACGTGTTTACAAATAAAACAAAATCAAGCAGAAATGGCTGCAGACATCGAAGACCTCAAGGATAAGAAAACAGAAACACCAGCAATAACAGAAGAAGGTATATTCTTGCAGTTTTATTGCATTGCACTGTCGTTGATGCATGTAATTGTTGGCTGCACTACCTTTTTTCCTAGTTGGACATGTTTTTATTGCACCTGCGTAAGCGGGAGCGGTATAGAGGTGCAAGTTTCATTCCGTTCGTCCGTTCGTTCGTCCATTTGTTCGTTCGTCCGTTCATCAACAATTCACAGTGGGGGTCTTGTGAGCGCAACAACTCCTACACTTTTTGGCCTATCATTTTGAAACTTCACAAAAGTTTTTGCCATGGTCTGTAGATGTGCATATTGTTTGCACATAATTCCCATATTAATTTTTGCATTTTTTTCACATGTTAAACTTAGTCTTTTTTACACAATATACCTGCCATAGTGGGTGTCTTGTGAGCCCAACTTCACTTAAGCGCTTAGACCAATCATCCTGAAACTTCACAGATATATTTGCCATGGTCGGTAAATTTACACAATATTTGCACATAATTCCCAGATTAATTTTTGCTACTATTCCGACATGTTTAACTTGATCTTTTTTTACACAATACCCCTTCCAGAGGGAATAACTTGTGAGCGCAACACCACCTACACTTTTTAGCCAATCATTTTGAAACTTCACAGGTGTTTTTGCCATGGTCTGTAGATGTGCATATTGTTTGCAGTTAATTTCCAGGTCAATTTTTGCTACTTTCTTCGCATGTTTAACTTAGTCAATTTTTTTGCACAATACCTTCCATAGTGGGTGTCTTGTGAACCCAACACCTCGTACATTTGTTCGAAAATCCCTTTGAAACTTCACCGATGTTTTGGCCATGCTCTGTAGATGTGCATATCATTTGCACATTATTTCCAAATTAATTTTTGCCACTTTTTTCAAGTGTTACTTGGTCAATTTTTCATATAATATTTTCTATAGTGGGTGTCTTGTGAGCACAACCACTCTTACATTTGTTGGACATTCCTTTTGAAACTTCACAGATGTTTTGGTAACGGTCTGAAAATACGCATATTGTTTGCACATAATTCTAAGATTATTTTTTGCCACCTTTTTCACATATTTAACTTTGTCATATTTATCACACCTGTGTTAGCATGGGCGATATAGTTTTCAATACCAAGTGTAACTCGTGACTAAATCCCCGCAGGTGCGACACCGCTTTCCGCGGATTTCTTGTTTAACACTGCAGAGGGGTGACAGATTAAGTTTTTGATCTTTGTTAACAGACACAGACTTCAAGCTCTCGATTGTTGGCATGTCTATTTCTTTGTCCAACTGCATGTTTTTTCGTTTGCAACAGGGGGATTGCCAAAGAACACTCCGCATTGTACGGCATGCGCAGTCCGATTTGAATTATTGTTAACATCGGGGTGTACGGCGAGCGTTAAGCTTTCAGACTACTCTTCTGTTTAAGGCTTTCTTTGTTGCCATTTTGTCCTGACTTGAATTATATGTTGCGAAATGATAAAAAAAGTGTTTTCTTTTTTGGATTTGTCAGAAGAAAAGAACTTATACGAGTGAAGAGTAAGACATTTCTTTTTATAAGTAAATGAAAATTTTTTGTGTCTATTAATTAATTCGCCAAAAATATATGATGGTAGTGGATGTACTCATCTGTAGTGCGAATAAGAGAATTTCGACACAATTATCTCAAAGAACTGAGACCCGTCCTACATACGATAGTGCCTTGTATAAGTTTCTTACTCAGATCAGTAAGTGTCTGTCACCAGTTCTAAAGTTATACTCCAGAAAGGCTTTCTGCATCAGTTATACGTAGGGCATTGATAACACCATAATCTATGCTGCAGTACAGCTAATACGAAAACATTTATTTTGGATTGTGTGGACTACATACAGCAGCGATACAGATAAAACGAAAATGTGAACTACAATCAACAGCGATACAGCTAACACAAAATTTGTATTTTTGATACCATATAAGAAACAAATTTCGTTGTGTAAACAATATCAAACTGCACATGCCAGTTTAGATGACAGAATGCATTATTGCGCCGATAGTAAAATCAATGAGAATGTAACCCGCACCTCGTACCAGAACTGCTAAATACACACAAGCCGACGTTCTAGTTATCACACAACATATCAAAGTAAGGGACTAGCGTATACGTAAACGAAGTAGCAGTTCAAATTTGGGCGAGACATCTAGAAATTTACAATAAAAAAAATCAGTAAAAATAGAAACTCTCAAAATATCAAGTATCATTTGATCAGTCGAATCAGACATACACTACTACACATACAAAAGCTATCGCAACATTTAAAGTGAAAAATGTGATGCCCACACGCAATATTTTTGTGAAGTGCGATTTCAACCCTATTTCTATTCGTCTGTCTGTGGTATTGCATACTTGAAGAATATAAAGTATGAAATGACAAGCAATAATATTAGAACAATATCTCAGACAAACTTTTTTGTACCACTTATAAAGCCACAGGTTAAATAAGATACCGAAAAAAACTTTTAGCACGAAGGTGCACATGGGCAACTATTTCTGACATTTCACACCTTTTTCATATCTGGATTCTCACCTTTTCCCTTGCATCGGCTGCAGCATTACCTGTCGACTGCCATATTATTTTTATATGGAAGTTTAATGGATAGACTTATTTGAATCATCAAAACCTTACTTTTTATTAAACTTAGAATATTTGTCCTGATATAATTAAAAAAAACTTTTTATTAGCTTTCTAATGACATAAAATTTAAGTCATTTGGACTGAATTTGCTTCTCTCAAAAACGAGTCAAAGGCGACCCCTATCATTTCTTATCGAAATATATAAGAAGCACAGGAGAAATCCCAAAACTTGTAGGACCCTAGCCCCTTTTGACACATAATAACATGCTATTCCTTTTGTTTGTCAATATTTGTCCTCATACCAAAGATACAAGAATAAAAGTCACGCATTTTTTAAAAAAAAGTTTATTGTTCTGATCCAATATTTTGTCCAGTCAAATTGTTACTTTCTAACATTGTTCAGCAAAATATTTTTAACTTCTACACGTCGTGTGTAAAGTCGCTGTGGGCAGGTATGTGAGTATGAATTTATGTGATGACAAATGTGCGCCATAAAATTGTTTTTTGAAATGCATATTATGTTTGACCCTGATGTTGTTACATTTAGACATTTACATTTTTGATGCACTTACTGAAAAACCCTATAGTAAACTATTGGAACGTAATGTAGTTTACATTCCAATAATTACATTGAGACACGCAACGTAAATGACGTCAAAATAAACAATGGGTCTCTGTAATATGATTGGACGTCGGCGACGATAGGATGTCATTGACGCTGTTCCGCTGTTACCAGAAAAACTGCGTGTTAATGTTTTACTGCTGCAATTTTAGAGCTAATATAAGATTTTTCATCACGGCTTTGAACGAAACGAATGTAAATATAAGCAAAGAACTTAATTTTTCTGATGTTTATTGACGTGTAAACTACATTGGGTCACTAGCAAAATTTACATGAACCCCTTCGGGTTTCATTCACTTTGCACGCGACCCAATGTAGTTTACACTTCGATAAACCTCAGAAAAATGAAATTCATCCCTTAAGTAACATAAGTATAATAATTTGAATTTGAATTTTGAATATAGTAATGAATCAATGAAGGGATTTCCATTTTTTTTTTGTTTATTTTATTATTATTATTTTTTGAATATCAACATGATAAAGGAGATTTTGCACGCATAATAAATAGCTGATAGTTAATTGAATTTTGTTAGTTATATATAATTTCGTTAATTTCATAATTCGTGTTGGCCGACATTTCTGCAATTTCATTCTGAGACGGTAAAAATCAAACCTTTTAAACCTTCACAGGACAACCAAGCCTATAGTTAAACAAACAGATTAAGTTTTCAATAATATGTAAAGTAATTGAACAGCTGTTTGTTTGTCACATAATTGTATCCTTACTATTGACAGAGTTGGATACTCTGACTGATCTGAGCCTTCGCTGGACTCTGGCTTTCGTCACAATGAAGCAAACCCTTATTTTCAAGAATAAAGGCACTTGTAAGGTGACTACTATTCGCCTTTAATTGCAACATTTAATTGTCGACATAATATCTAAACAAACCGGGCACACATCTTAATCTGCTGAGCTACTTGCGCTCCAAAGGTGCTTGAGTTTCTCTCGTTTAAACCAAGTTTGGACAAAGTGCGTAACGTTGTGAAAACACGTATACATGCATTCTTTCATTACGCCATGTGCGTCATATGCGAATTGTGAAAACTAAAACCAAACCGCAAGTTTCAAAGTATTTGCTTTTTCAGTCTCAAGATTCTCAGGGTTCATAGACCATAAATTCGAAAAGGGAAAACTTTAATATGACCCGCTTCCGACATCAAAGACTCTCACAAAATGGTACAAATACAATGTACAGGCGTAGGGTCCCATTCGTTGTCACGTTTTTCTTACACTGTATCACTCGACAGGTAACCAGGAATGGAAAATGTATTTTGTTAAGATCAGTACACATTTTATCACCAAACATTTGTATTTAACTTTCGGCGGTGGCATTTTAATTATTGTTGTCCAAACAAATCAACAATTCAAATGCTTATTTGTTAATTGCATGTACATTTTCTAGTCGTCCGCCGTTATTGTTGCACTTTTGCGCAAATCGGGCAGTTGTCTCGATGAATTACATATCACACGGTTGATCTGCCGATTTCACACTTAATTAGCACTCTCCCTAAGAATCAGGCAGGTAGAAAAGGTGATAAGAGACTTTTTCAGAATACCAAAAATGTTTAGTGCATTTGTTTCTTTATGTCAAAACAGTCACAAAGTCAAAAGGAAAGTGTGATTATCACATCGTTGCCATGGCAACGGCTGATAGAAGTTTTTGCCTCCAGAAGCAGGGTTTCTTATTTTTGAAACATGACAAAGTATACATTTTGAAGCCTATAAATCAGATCGATTTTAAATAGTCATATAAATTAATCTATTAGATAAAATTAAGTCATGTATGAGCTTTTATTAGCATGCATCAGAAATTAAATACAAATACACAGAATGTGTTTCTATGGTAACCAACAGGAACAATGTCAAGCAAATTTTCTGCTGGCTGAAAACAAGGAATTTAAATCTCAATTATCTCGCAACAACAAAGCTAGGATGCATGGAGTGAATATATGATGCATACACTAGGGTCTTGTGTTGGTAACGAAAAAATAAAAAAGTTTTACAATGTTGCATTTTACTGGTTCCCATGGCTACAAAAGTGGTCCCTGTTCATTGAAATTGAAAAAATATCATAATTTGAAGCAGAAAATCTCGCAACAGAAAAGCTAGGATGCAAGGAGTGTGCATATGATGCATACACTAGGGACTTGTGTTAGTAATGAAAAAAAATAGAAAGTTTTACAATGTTGCATTTTCCTGGTTTCCAGGGCGACCAAAGTGGTCCCTAGTCATTAAAACTGAAAAAATGTCATAATTTTTAGAAGAAAATCTCCCATAAATCCATACTTATGTAAATCATTTGACATGCTAAATCAAACTTCAATGCTTACTTGCTAAGTAGAACACATTACTTTTTTATTTTTTTATCTTAATTTGGTTTCCATGGCAACTTGAATCACGGTACTATCATTAAAATGCACTTCCTTTTAATTAGCACTTTCCCAAAGTGTCAGGCAGATGGTGATAAGCGACTAGTCACAGAAATTGTTGCTTTTACCTGCATTTCATCAGACTCCAAGAAAAACTTTAACAGCACAAAGCATATCCTATTTCTGTCAGTGGTGGCCATGGAAACAAGATTTAAAAAAATATCGCGAAGACTGGACAAGAATTCTAAATGAGAACACTTAAAATCAACACTTTTCAGCTTGACTGTTGGGCTATGAAATACTTTTTTTTAAAGTTTATCCCTCTTCTCATCAAATGAACTGCTTGAGCATGTTTATCCAACGGAGGAAAACAACTTATCTTTTCACTGTGTTGCTAAGCAACGTTAAGGTCACCATAGATACACATTTAATACACCATCAAAATTGGCCATTTTCTAAACAAATTATCAGCTAACAGCAAAGGTGTGTGTGAACAATTCTCACAAGGTCCAGATTAACTGAATCTGTTTTGCCAATATCAAAAATAAGAAGCTTAACAATCTTCTTACTTTACGTTACCATGGCGACAAAATCGGTGAAACGTCAGTGAATTTGCCTTTAAACCAGTTTTTCATAGCAAATTATCTATAGTCTGTTTGCTCCCAAATGCAAACGGCATCCCCAGTGTTTTCTCAAAATTTGTGAGAGGTAGAAGATTTTCGAATTGCTCATGCTTAATTTTCATCCTATACATAATAAAATCATAATTTTGCAGAAATGAGTAAACTTTGGCTGTTGGAATTCCCGTTTAGTGTTACGTATTAGAGGATGTGACCAATGTATGCTATCCCTAGAACAAAATTTGCATAATTAATTGAAATTTTATTTTGAATCCATTTTTTCTACTTTTTGTTTCACCCATATATTATCAAATTTTAAAACATACACTTTTAACTCGCAAAATCATATAATATTTCAATGTTAATTTACAACAACATATCACCTGACCAGTGATATCATGCGTTACGCATGCGTGTACTTGAATACATTTCACTATTTCATTCATATACGCCCACACATGTAGTAAACAGCGAGTTTACGCTATTGCCTATCAAGAATATTTTGGCTGTTCTAACAAGCATACGACGCCCTTCAGTGAAATTGCTCAGTTTTTGCATTACTGTTAATGGAAAATATTTTACAAAAGCATCCAAAATTAGGGATTTTTCGTAATCTGTTATGTATAGTTATCGGAATCATTTGGACATTAGAACTTTTTATGGAACTTTCATCGTTTTGGAGAAAATAAGCGAAATCCCGTTTGCACTTGGGAGCAAACAGACTGTACCTCCAGTTAAGGATGATATAAACAATAAATATAAACTTCAAATAACCTACATCTGGTTTACCAATGTTATAAACAAAGAGTAATATAATGCTCGAAAGTTTCGTTACCATGGTAACGCAAATATTAAATTGTCATCATCATTATATTAATACGACATTTTTAAAGCCCATTATTTCTGTTTATTAAGGTGCTCATTTGCGATTCCTATTCAGTTTTATTTTTACACACACCAGAAAACAGACGTGGAATGTTGCAAATTTACGTTACCATGGCAACCCAAACAGCAAATTGTCACCAATTTTGCGTAAAAACAGCATATTTAAAGCACATTATTTCTTTTCATCAAAGGTGTATATATGAATTTCCCATTAAATTTAAATAACATTCATTTCTTTTTTCCAGATCAAAAATAAAAGTTATACATTGTTCTAAATTTGCGTTACCATATTAACCAAAATGTGAAACAATCACCAATGTTACATAAAAGGAGCATAATTACAGCATTTTTTTTGCCCCACGAAGAAACTTCGGGTGGTATATTAAAATCGCACCGTCCGTCCGTCAGTCCGTCTTTCCGTCCGTCCGTTACAAATCATGTCTCAGCTATAACTTAAGAACTTCTGAAGCAAATTTGATGAAACTTCAAAGATAGATAAAGCATAATATGAAGGTGTGTCGCGCACAAGACTTAGGTCCTACACCAAAGGTCAAGGCCACAATTGGGTCAGAGGTCCAATTGTGTCTTAAATTCGTGTCTCAGTGATAACTTTAAAACTACTGAAGCAAATCTGATGAAACATCACATATAGATAAAGCCTAACGAGAAGGTGTGTCGCGCACAAGACTTAGGTCCCTACACCCAAGGCCAAGGCCACAGTTGGGACAGAGGTCAAATTGTGTCTCGAAATCGTGTCTCAGCGATAACTTATAAATTACTGAAGCAAATTGAATGAAACTTCACAGAAAGATGAAACAGAATCAGTACCATGTGTTAAATATGCAACCCCACTTCCGGATTTCATTATTTAAGTAAAAGCGCTCTGTATCAGGTATTCTAACGTTTGTTTTTCAGTTCTGTGACCGATCTGGTCATTTGCAAAATAGCTGTTGGCCCAACATATAAATAATGATATATGAAACTTTTGTTAATGACCGTCGACCGAGCTGTCGATTGTCTCGGTCGACAGCCAATTTTGTATGTATGATAACTGATTGGCTCGGTCGACAGCAAAGGCGGGGAAATCGTTTTTACCGCTTTGATTTTTCTGGCCTAACATTTTGAGCCGCCTGTTCTTTTATTAAACCGTTTAATAACTGCTCGCTTCATTTCCCTATCATTATTTGGAGAATGTAGTATATCAAACTAAACCCGTTTAGAATCCTTGTAAGTGCTTATTAAAAACTAATTAAGGGGCTCATGGGTTCATGATACCACTTCTTAACAACAATCAACTTGCAATGGATAATTGTTTTTCTCTTATTGACAGAAAAAGTTCAAAAGTTACAACAGTTACAACAATACTTAAAAGACGGATATGATGATAAGTTAAACGTCCCCGTTCTATCTACCTGCCATGGACTCCCAATCTCAGAGATATTTATGCCTGTCATCCTTACCAAAGATACGGAAACTGCTGATCAAGGACAGGGAAAAGGAAAAACGGGGAAACTACGCTCTTATAAATCTACAATCACGGGAGCGGGCAAAAGCGAGAAATTAAGCTCTTATAAACAATTATTCTTTAAAGAAAATGCCTTACACAAGAAGATATTTTTACTTGGGAAGGCTGGAGCAGGTAAATCGACGTTTTGCCAACATCTCACCTTATATGGTGCAATGATGAAGTGTCCCCACAGTTTGTCGATGCTGAAGTTTTGAAGCTGTTTCGTTACCTATTTCATGTATCTTGTAGGTTTGCTGAAGCAACAGAGTCAGTATTTGACATGATCTGTAATCAGTTATTCTGTGAAAATGATGAGATGATAAAGTTTGCGTGTGAAGTACTGAAGAATAAACCTGATGAATGTCTTGTGGTAGTAGATGGCATTGACGAATGGAAAGGTTCCGCTACTAAAGCAACAGGTAGAAGAGGTGATATTCCTGGTCTTCCAAGCAGAAAGGGGCTCGAAGATTGCGTTGTATTGTCTACATCCCGGCCTGAGAGAATTCACATGTTACCGGAAAAGCTTGATAAAACGTGTATTGTATTGGAATTGCATGGAATAGAAAATTCTGAAAAGTTGATACGTTCTTTATTAGAAATAATAGAGTATCCTGACCCTGACAAGTCATGCTCAGAGTTTTTATTTCAGATTCGACGAAGTAACATGACTGATCTGATACAATTTCCTCTGATGCTGATTAATGCACTTAATATCTGGGATATGAACGGTACTCTTAGTAGCTCAATGTCTGTAAACTACAGCAATATGGTGGAGGGATTGTTTTTACGTGCAAAAGATGCAAACCGAATAGAAGAACTTGAGCAAAATAGAAGAAAGTACACCTCTGCTGAACTACCTAATTGCTGTCTTTACACGGATTTGTGTAAACGAAATGCAGACCTTATCATAAACCTGGGTAAGTTAGCATTTGACCTACTATTCGGGGATGATCAAAATTCCTCACTGATGTTTTCAGAAAAACAAGCCAGGAAGTATTTACCCGAGAATGACCTTAAAACTTGTTTAGCTGTAGGAATTCTGTCTAAAGCACAAACAATTAGCAGAAGTAATAGGAAAGTTGCAAGTTTTTCATTTTGTCATAAAACATTTCAGGAATATCTGGGTGCATTGTGGTTAGCAACAGAGCAGTCTAACATACGGCAGTTTAGAAGTATTGATACATTGCTTAACAATGAAGTTTTTCTACAGTTTTTGTGCGGATTATCTCCTAGTGCCGGTGACAGATTCTGGAAATACATCGCTGAAGAGGTGACAGAGAAGGATGAGAAAATTAATCAATATCGATTGGGAGCTGATTACTCGGTGAGATGCAATTTTCTATCAGGAGATTATAAGAACAGTGCGCAAGTCCGGAAATTCGGAGCTTTTCAGGACAGTGGGTTTAGCGAAGTCATGAAATTACAGACACTGGTATTGCTTTGTATCACAGAAGCTAGGAACGCTGACTTGGAGCAACACCAGCAGCTTTACTATTTCATTCCTGATATTGTTATACATGAATTCACTTGTTACAGCGAATATTTTACTCTGATAAACGGTTTGGTGGAGAAATTTGTGGCTGATATCAAATCTGTAACACTGGCTCGCATACTACCATTAGACATAGTTAAATCTATGAAGAAAATGCAATCAGCCATTAGTATAAGACTAGAGGGAAAGGACTTTGAGAGACCGTCACTGCCTGTGTTGCAGTTTCCAGATCAGTTAAAGCAACTATCAGTGGAGCATGTGGACATAACTTCTGCAATAGAGTTCCCCGAGCACCTCACAACATTAACTGTTACCGACATTAAATCGTCACACAGTGACATAAAACAGTTGTTTTCATGTCTCAGTGTTTCTTTTACCTTGCAGTACTTACATCTTGAGATGCTGCGCTGTCGTGATCATAGTGACAGTTGTCTTCCAGAGCTGGATCTACAGAGACATTACTCGTTAAAGGAAGCGGAACTGCGATTTTTAAGTGCAGAAAGTGTGTTGCTGCCTGGTAAGGGGACAATTCCCTTACCTCTAACAAGATTGTTCGTTATTTATGTTAAACTGTCACACAGTGGCATAGAACAATTGTGTTCATGTCTCCGTATTTCTTCTAACTTACGGTACTTACGTCTTGAGTGGCTGTGCTGTAGTGATCATGGTGGCAGGTGTTGTCCTTCAGAGCTGGATCTACAGAGACATCATTCATTAGAGGAAGTGAAACTGGAGAAGTTACCTGGTGCGATTATGCTGCTGCCTGGTCAAGGAACAGTTACCTCACTGCTCACATTAACTGTTAGTGACATTAAACTGTCACACAGTGGCATAGAACAGTTGTGTTCATGTCTCCGTATTCATTCAACCTTACGGTACTTACATCTTGAGGAGCTGTACTGTAGTGATCATGGTGAGAGTTGTTGTTTTCCTGAGCTGGATCTACAGAGACATCACTCGTTAGAGGAAGTGACACTGAAGAGGTTATCTGTTGAGAGTATGCTGCTGCCTGGGCAAGGGACAATTCCCTTACTTCTCACAAAATTAGAGGTTATTTTCATTAAACTGTCACATAGTAACATAGAACAGTTGTGTTCTAGGCTCCGTGTTTATTCTACCTTACGGTACTTACATCTTCTGAATCTGTACTGTAGAGATCATGGTGAGAGTTGTTGTTTTCCAGAGCTAGATCTACAGAGACATCACTCGCTAGAGACAGTGAGACTAGGGAAGTTATTTGTTGAGAGTGTGCTGCTGCCTGGTCAACTAGAGATACAGCAGGCTGGTGATCTCAATGAAATACCGACATTAGACATAGCCATGTGGTTTGTTAATATGTCATCGCAAGGTTGGAGAAGCTGGCTAGATAGTCACTCTCATCTACCATACAAACTGAAGGTGAGGCTGTCAGGTTGTAATATAGACATAGACCTCATGTCATATATCCGAGCCTGTTCTCACTTTACAGTTACATATGATGATATTATTGATGGTGATACTTTTTTTTTATTTCGCGATAAATCAGGATCAGTAATGAACTTTTAAGTCATGATATATCCACTCTTTTCTCACTGGATGGTGGTGTTTTCTGCTTCAGTTTCAGGACAACGATTTTTTTATTTGAAAATATCCGTTGTTTTGTCTGAGAGATACTTTACAACGTGTGCAAACAGTGAAGACTCAGATCAGCCTGCGCATCCGTGAAGTCTGATCAGAGTCTGCACTGTTAGCATAAACAATCTGTGAATCCTGGGTAACATGGAAATGAAACGTAAATCGGCTAACAAGCAGGCTTATTGTGAATATCTGCGGAAGGCCATTCGCTTAAGGTATATTTTTACTGGTCACCATTCAGTCGGATACGCAGGGTGAAAGGGTACACCTTTAGTGAAGCAACTTTACCATTTTCAAATTTATCTCTTTTTTCAAAAGGACCCACTCTTAAAGGAAAGAATATTTCCTTAAGAATAGATCCCATTTTGAAAGGACTACTAAGGTCTTCGTAGAGGAAAGCAAAAGGAAGTAATAAAAGATGTCACCTTTATAACAAATGGTGGAAAAACAGTGACCTGTACGCACACTCCGGTCTTAAAACAAAACAAAACCATGAATAACATAAACAAATGAAAAGGTCTGTCATCACATGAACGTTTTAACATAAGTGGAAATGAAACGTGAACAATCTGAAAAGTGGGCTTATATCTTAATATTCTTGGTCTACAGGTCTATTTCCACGGGATGTCAATCATATTGTATTTGAAAAGAAAGATTTAAGAGGACCCTCAACATGTAAACTACATTGAGACAGATGACATTGAAGCATGCTTAACATTATTGGAACCATATAGACAGTGCAGTGTATTTTACATGAGTGGAACCATGAAGAGATTTGAACATGTTTGGCATAGGTGGAACCATACAGACAGTGGAGCGTGTTTAACGTTAGTGGAACCATAGTGATAGTGGAGCGTGTTCAACATAATAGGAACCATACAGACAGTGGAGCGTGTTTATCATTAGTGGAACCATACAGACAGTGGATTATGATTAACAGAGGTGGAACCATACAGACACTGGAGCGTGTTAAACATGAGTGGAAGCATACAGGCAGTGGAGCGTGTTTAACATAGGTGGAACCATACAGATAGTGGAGCTTGTTTAACGTTAATGGAACCATAGTGATAATGGAACCAGTTTACCATAGGTAAACCATACAGAGAGTGGAACGTGTTTAACATTAGTGGAAGCATACAGACAGTGGAGCGTAGTTAACATTAGTGGAACCATACCGACAGTGGAGCGTAGTTAACGTTAGTGGAACCATACAGACAGTGGAGCGTAGTTAACGTTAGTGGAACCATACAGACAGTGGAGCGTGTTTAATGTTAGTGGAACCATACAGACAGTGGAGCGTGTTTAATGTTAGTGGATCCATAGTGATAGTGGAGCGTGTTTAATTTAGGTGGAACCATACAAACAGTGAAGCGTATTTAACTTAGGTGGAACCATATATACAGTGGAGCCTGTTAACATTAGTAAGCCCATACAGACAGTGGAGCGTGTTAAACATAGGTGAAACCATAAAGACAGTGTAGCTTGTTATTAGTAGTGGAAGCATACAGACAGTGGAGCGTGTTTAACAATGGTGGAAGCATACAGACAGTGGAGTGTGTTAAACATAACTGGAGCCATACAGACAGTGGAGCGTGTTAAACATAGATTGAACCATACAGACAGTGGGGCGTAATGAACATTAGTGGAAGCATACTGACAGTGGAAGGTGTTTAACATAGGTGGAACCATACAGACAGTGGAACGTCTTTAACATAGGTGTAACCATAAAGACAGTGGAGTGTGATATACATAGGTGTAACCATACAGACAGTGGAGTGTGTTTAACATTACTAAAATTAGACAAACAGCGGAGCGTATTTAACATTACTGGAACCATACAGACAGTGGAACGTGTTTAACTTTAGTGAAACCATACAGACAGTGTAGTGTGTTTAACATTTGAGGAACCATACAGGCAGTGGAATGTGTTCAACATTAGTGGAATCGTGCAGATAGTGGAGCGTGTTAAACATTAGTGGAGCCATACTGCAAGTGGAGCGTGTTTGACACTAGTTGAACCATTAGGCAGTCGAGCATGTTTTACATAACTGGAACCAAACAGGCAGTGGAGCGTGATTAACAATGGTGAAACCATACAGACAGTGGAGCGTGATTAACAATGGTGAAACCATACAGACAGTGGATGGTGTTTAACACAAGTGGAATCATACAGGCAGTAGAGCTTGTTTAACATTGGTGGAACCATACTGACAGTTGAGGGTGTTTAACATTGATGAAACGATTCAGAGAGTGGACTGTGTTTAATATAGGTGGAACATATAGACAGAGGAGCGTGTTTACCATTAGTGAAAAAAATATAGACTTTGCCATGAGTTTAACAGTACTGGAACTGTACGGATAGTGCAGTATGTTTTTCATTATTTAAACCATAGTGACAGTAGAGCATGTTTAACGTTAGAGGGGCCATACTTACAACTGCGTGTAGATAAAATATGTGGAAACATATTGACAGTGAAGTGTGTTTAACATCAGTGGACCCATACAGACAGTGGAGCGTAATTAGCATTATTAGAACCATACAGACAGTGAAGCGTGTTAACATTATTGGAACCAGAACAGTGGAGCGTGTTAAACATAAGTAAACGTTCACGGAAAGTGTAGCGTGTTTAACATTTGGAACCAAACTGGCAGTGTACCATGTTTAACATAAGTGCTACCATACTGACAGATGATTGTGTTTATCATTACTGGAACCATCTTGACAGCGGAGCATGTTTAACGTTAGAGGAAACAGTTCACCAGTGGAATTTGTATAACATGAGTACAAATATACTGACTGTCAAGCGTGTTTAATATTATTGGAACCATACTGACAGTGAAGCGTATTTAACATTTGTGGAACCATAATGACAGTGGAATTTTCTTTACATGATTGTAACCATACTGACACTCACCATATACACAACATTGCAATAAAGACAGAAAACAATGTTAAGTTATGTTGGAACCATTCTGACAGTGGAGTGTGTTTAATATTAGAGTAATCATAATGACAGTGGAGCATGTCCAACATTATTGGAGCTTTTCTGACAGTGGGGCATGTTAAACATAAGTGGAACCAAGCTGAAAGAAGTATATGTTTAACATTAGCGGAAACATGCAGAAAGTGGGGCGTGTAATATATATGAGGAACCATACTGACAGAGGAGCATGTTTAAACACACAAGTGGGGCCAAAGTGAGAATAAAGCATGTTAAACATTGGAGTAAGCATACTGACAAAACGTCTGTTTAACATAAGAGAACTTTATTAAAAGTGGAGTGATTTAAATAGTTATGACAAAATACCAACAATGGAGTGTCTTAAACATTGGAATCATACTGACAGTGGAGAGTGTTTAACATAATTGGAACCTTAATGACAGTCGTGCATATTCAACATAAGTGGAACCATACTGAAGGAATCATATTGACATTTGAGTATGTTTGACAGTAGTTGGCCATTAATAACAGTGAACCATGTTTAACATTAGTGGAACTAATAAGACAGTGAAGTGTCTTAAAATATATGGAACCATACTGACAGTTGCATGTTTCTAACATTTGTAGAACCATATTGCCAGTGGAATGTGTTTAAAATCATTTGAACCATACAGACAGTTGAGCATTGTTGCCATCAGTGGAACCATACAGGCAGTGGAATGTGTTTAATAATATTTAGACCATACTGATAGTGAAATGTGTTCAACAATAATGGAAGCATACCGACACTGAATATATAAACTGCATTTTCACAAATGAACAGCGAGCGGGCTTAACATATGTGAAACCATATACTGACCCTGAACATATAGACTATATTTTGACAAATGATAGTAAGGCATGATTAACAAAAGTGGAACCATACAAGTGGAGTATATTTACAGTAGAAGGACCGACTTGACAGTTGAGCATCTTTATAGTAAGTGGAACTATACTAACACTTATGCATGTTTAACATTAGTAAATCCATGATGAAAGTGGAGTGTAATAACATTAGTGGAACCATAATTTCAGTGGAGCGAGTAAACATTAGAAGACACCATACTGACATTGGATCATGTTAAACGTTAAAGGAACCATATTGACAGTGTTGTGTGTTTAACATTAGTTGAACCATATTGACAGCGGAACGTGCTTACTATTAAAAGAAACATACTGACAGCTGAGAATAATAAATATTAGAGGAACAATACTGACATGGGAGCGGGTTAAACGTTAGTGGAACTATACTACGGGTGGTACGTGTTTAATTTTATTGGAACAATCTGACAATCGCCATCAACAAAACCATTGTGACAGATAACAAAGGAGCATGTTTGGTATGAGTGTA
The DNA here is from genome assembly GCA_963989385.1 of Ctena decussata. Lineage (NCBI taxonomy): Eukaryota > Metazoa > Mollusca > Bivalvia > Lucinida > Lucinidae > Ctena > Ctena decussata. The sequence goes on from OZ022509.1 coordinate 79,187,840, forward strand.
ACCATACTGGCAGTGGAATATGTTAAACATCAGAAACACCATACTGATAGTGGAACATTTTCAACATTATTGGATCTATTCTGACAGTGGAGCATGTTAATCATTATTGGAACCAAACTGAAAGTAGAGTATGTTCAACATTAGTGGAAACATACTGAAAGTGGGGTGTGTTTAATATTAGAGGAACCATACTGACAGGACAGGAGGGCAGTTATAAGGATAGCGGAACTATACTCAGAGTGGCGCGTGATTTACATTTGTTGAACAATACTGATAGTGGAGTGTGTTTAACATTAGTGGAACCATACTGACAGTGGAACATGAATCATTCTGACAGTTGTGCATGTTCAACATGAGTGGAAACATACTAGAAAGAGCGTTTTAAACATAAAAGGAGCCATACGAACAGTGGAGTGTATTAAACATTAGTGAAACAATACTAACAGTAGGGTTTGCTTAGCATTGGTGGGTCCATACTGACATTGGATTATGCTTAATATTAATGGAACCATGTTGACAGTGGACAGGGTTAACAAAATCGAACCATACTTACATTGGAGTGTGTTTTGCATAAGTGGAATGACAGTAACATTTGAACATGTTTAGTGGAAGAATAATCACTGTAGAATGTGTTTACAGTGGAGCAACACTAACATAAGTGGAACCATAAAGACGGTGGAGCGCATTGATTTTATTAATTGGAACCACTCTCACAGTGTTATCCAGTATAGGAACCATAACGACAGTGAAGTTTGTTTACAATAAGTGAAGCTATATTGACAGTGCAGCATGATTAACATAAGTGGAACTACAAAATTAGTGGAGCATGTTTATCAATAAGGGAATGATAAAGACAGTGGAGTATTTTCAATATAGGATGCACCATGATGACAACAGATCGTATTAAACATACGTGGCACCACACAGGCAGTAGAGCGTGTTGAACAATAGTCGGACAATAATATAGTGGAGTGTGTTTAACATTATTGCAACAATACTAACAACAGAGCGATTTTGCCATCAGTGGAATCATAATGACAGTGGGGTGTGTTTAACATCAGTAGAATCATACAGACTGTGTGGCAAATTCAACATTAGTAGAACCATACTGACAGTGGGCCGTGTTTAAAAGAAAAAAAAACATACTGATAGTAGAGTGTGTGAAACAAAAGTTGAACGATAATGGCAGTGTAGCGTGTTTAACATAAGTGGAACCATAATGACAGTGAGGCGTGTTTAATATTAGGGGAAACATACTGACAGTGGAGGGTGATTAACATTAGAGGGACAATACTTACAGTGGAACGTGTTATACATTAGTTGAACTATACTGAGAGTGGTTCGTGTTAATATTTGTGAAATCATACCGATAATGGAGCGTATTTAGCATTATTTGAACGATACTGACAGTCGCGTTTGCTGGCAGTAAAGCGTGTTTTACATAAGAGAACCATACTTACAGTTGGGCGTGTTTAACATTGGTAGAACAATAGTGACAACTGAAAATAGAAAATGCTTAATATTAGTGGAAACATACTGAAGGGCGAGCGTGTCTTATATTAGAGGAGCCATACCGACGGAGGAACGTGTTTTACATAATTGGACCGAAACTGACAGTAAAGCGTGTTTCACATTAGAAGAACCATACTGAAAGTACAGCGTGTCTAATCTTAGTGGAACTATACTAAGGGTTGATCTTAATAAACATTTGTGAAACACTACTGACAGTGGAGGGTGTTAAACATTAGTGAAAACATACTGATAGTGGTGCATGTTCAACATGAGTGGAACCAAAATAAAATAGTTGTTGAATATAGGTGGAACCATACTGACAGTGGAGTATGTAAAATATTAGTGTAACGCTACTGAGAGTTTGTTTTGTTTAGCATTGGTGGATCCACGCTGACATTGGAATATGTTTAACATTAGTTTAACCATTTTAACTAATCTAACAGAGGAGCGTGTTTCTACATTAATAGACGTTAATAACAGTGGAGTCTGTTCAATATTGCAAGCACCATAATGTCAACGGATGGTGTGAAACATAAGTGGAACCATACAGGCAGTGGATCGTGTTGAACATTAGCCGTACAATAAATAAAGTGGAGTGTATTTAACATTATTGAAACAATACCGACAATAAAGTGATCTCACTGAAGTAAGTTTAATATGAGTGGAACCATACTGACAGGTGATCTTGTTTGACAAAAGTAGCACATACTGACAGAACAGTGTTTTAAACAAAAAGTGAATGATAATGACAATGTAGCATGTCGAACATAAGTGAAACCATAATGACAGTGGAGCCTGTTGAATATTAGAGGAACCAAACACACAGTGGAGAGTGATTAACGTTAAATGGACAATACTTACAGTTGAGCGTGTTCAACATAAGTGGAACTATACTGACAGTGGTTCGTGTAAACATAAGTGGAACCATATTGACAATGGAGCGTGTTTAACATAAGTTGAACCATACTGACAGTTGAGTTTTTTTAACATTAGTGGAACCATTATTACAGTGGAGCATGTTTAACATTAGAGAAAATATAATGACAATGGACAGTGTATATCATGAGTGGAACCAAACTAATAACTGAGCGTGTTTAACATTAGTGGAACCATACAGACATTGGAGCGTGTTAACCGGTTATAGTATCAATACGAAACATCTGTGGATCTATACTGACTTAGATGTTATTAACATAAATGGAACCATGCATACACTCATCATAAAAAACTACAAATGACAGAGGAGCAGGTTTACCATTAGTTGACCATACAGTCAGTGGAGTGTGTTAAACATTAATTATAGAGAAGCATGTTGAAGGTTAGTGGATTATACTCTCAGTGGAGTATGTTAAACATTAGCGTTATTATACTGAAAAAAGAGTTTGTTTAACATTAGTGAAACAAACTGAAACTGGGATGTACTTAATATTAGCGAAAACATAGTGACAGAGGAGCGAGTTGAACATAGGTGGAGCCATACTGACAGTTAAGCATGTTTAACATAAGAGGAACCATACTGACCTTGGGGCGTGTTTACATTGGTGGAACTATATTTAGAGTGGAGCGTGTCTAATATTTGTAAAACAATCATGACGATGGCGTATTTTTACATTAGCTGAACCAATCTGAGAGAGGAGCATGTTAATCATTATGGGAACACGTCTGACAGTGAAAAATGATTTGTACTAGTGGAACCATACACAAAGAAGCGTGTTTAACATACGCGGAACCATACCGGACTACATTGTGACAAAATAACAGTGGAGCGTGTTTAGCCTAAGTAGAACTATGCTCAAACTGAACATATAAATACATTGTGACTCATGGAACATGTTCGGCATTAGTGGAACTTTACTTACACTAACCATTTAAAGTAAATTGTGACAAATGACAGTGGTGCATGTTTAACGATAGCAGAACCATACAAACAGTAGAGTGTGTTTAAAATTAAAGGAACCATACTGACAGTAGAGCATTTATCACAAGTGGAATCATACTAACGGTTAAGCATGTACAAATTTTGTATAAACAAGATGACAGTGAAATGTGTTTAACATATTAAGTGGAACCATAATGACACTGGAGCAAGTTTAAAATTAGAAGAAACCATACTTACAGTGGAGCACGTTAAACATGAGACGAAACATACTGACAATGTGTGTTTAACATTTGTGGAACCATACTGAGAGTGGAGTGTGTTTAACATTAGAGAAACCATACTGTTAGTTTGGAGAGGAACAATACTAACTGTGGAGCGCTTTAATACGAGGGTCATCCAATAAGTCCTGCAAACGGCCAAGTTTCAGGCAAATGATAATTAAAAACGAATCAAGCAATCCACTTTCCTACATTGCATCTTCCATTCTTTCCTGTCAACAATTTCCAGAAACGTCATGATCTTACAAATGGCGTTGCTAGGCAACTGAAGAATACTTCCATTATGGGTGCGGCGGTGGCTTCTTGTTGTCTGTTTAAGATCCCATAGCTAAGTTCAGAAAGCTTGTAAATATCTGAAGTTTGCTAGGAGATACGGAACATAATACTGAAGTATGTACACGGTACCAAGGTTAAGATATTGCCGTCAGTCAAGATATTATTATTGCTCAAAGGAAGTTTACCATGTTCTTCGGGCAGCTAAAATGTCATATAAAATGAGTATATGAAGAAGAGGCTTTCACAGCAGCTGAAATGTTTCCTAAACTGCCATTAATTTGCTATCAAAGAATAGTCCAGAGATGCTAAAATGTAGATGTTAGAGAAAATATAAGCTTCGAGCCTTGCTTAATATCGTTTGCAGCCTTAAGAAATCAGAGGTAAACGTCAAAAACTAGAATTTTGCTAAAATTCTGTAATATTATCTTGTTGCCTAGCAACCACATTTGTTTGGTAATGTGAAATAATAACTGTCTCTTATTTGAGTTCTTAAATATAAGGCGATTACTTTAGAACATGAATTCTTGCAATTTGAAAGAATTATAAACATATATGCAGGAATTTTCTTCCCTTCACCTCTTGTAAAAGACGTCGTGTTTGTGCAATTTTACCGCCGGTATCGCTTACACCTTTGCATTCAAAACCCTCCCATATCTGAGAAAGGAATGTCACATGTATGATTTTTAGCACATATGTGTATTATATACGTAAGCTGTTAATGGTATAATTTGAGTACCCTACCTCAATTAATAAAGCAGTAATGACGGCGTTTGCAAGTCTTATTGGATGACCCTCGTATAAGAACTTGACTACGAGTGGATAGTGTTTGACATTATAGGAACCATACTTGCAATGGAGCATGTTTAACGTAGCTTTAACAATACTGACAGTCGGGCTTGCTTAGCATAAGTGGAACGTTACTGATAGTGGTGTATGTTTAAATTGAACCATATTGACAATAGAGTGCGTTTAACATTTATGAAACCATATAACCGTTGAGCATGTTTAGTGCAACCATACTCACAATAGAGCGAATTTAACATTAAGGAACCATAATTACAATGAAGTGTGAGTAACATGAGTGGAAATACTGACAGTGGAGTGTGTTTGGCATTGGCAGAACCATACCGACAGTTGAGGATGTTTAACATCAGTAGAACCAAACTGACAGTAGAAGGAAACATAATTACAAGAGAGTTGTTTGAACATATCTGACACTGAAGCATGTTAAACGTTAGTGTAACCATTATCCTTATGGGGCCTGAATGTGACTGGAGCGATAAAGGCAATGGTGCATGTTTAATATAAGTAGAACCATAACAACTGTTGTGTGTATATGTGTTAAACATTGGTGGACCGATACGAGGGGTGATCATTAAATAGTGGAAACTAGCATTTATCTTATTAGCTATGTATAAAAACAGTACCGCAGATATATAAAACCTAAGAAGCAAATTTATGACATATAATCAAGTTTTACAGTATTTTTAGGAATATCGTTGCCATGGCAACGATGCCTTAAACTTCTAAGGGATTAGTCTCTAAATTTTTGTAAATTTCCATCTATATTTGCTGATGATAAGTAGCAAAGAATGGATAAAGGTTTGTAATGGTGTGATGGCTTGGTACAAGCCTCAGCTACTAAAACAAATAAAATATATAGTTATTCGTGCCTTGCACTCAAATCTGGCAGAAATGCAGACTGTGAAATATATTTTTAATGAGCTAAATTTGACGTTTTTTGCCGTTTTTAATGCGAAGGGACCAGAATTGTGACGTCATTGCACTTTAACAAGCAGAGTCTTGGGAGAATTGTATGGCACAAAGAACCAAAAGTATCCTGTACGTGATAACCTATCAATTAACTTTAGCATCATACTGGAAATTACGGAATAAAATGTCAAATTCCCTAAAAATCAATTATTTCAACCCTTGCTTTAATTCATGCCAGATTTCAGAACATTATCATTAACAATCGTTATATGTGTGCCTCCAAAAACCTAACAATATTGGAAGGTGTTCCTAAATTTTCAGTATCTCTTTACATATCATACATAATGAGCATAATAAAAACACCTCCTTACCAAAATAACGTCGATTAATCACACGTGATACCCGGCATGAACGTGACGTCGTAAGTTGCTACGGTAACACGTTAAAATTTCGATCTCAAACATGGATTTGAAAGCTCCAAAGACCCTTTTTGGTGTTACATGCAGGATACTTATTTCTGTATAAAATTAGCTAATCTACAAAGGTGTTTCCATTACTTTATAATCACCCCAAGTAATGGCAGCGGAGTGCATCGTGTTGAATAATATTGAACCATACTGAAAATAAACAGTATTTAACAAAAGTTCCGGCATAATGGCAATTGAACATGCTTATCATTAGTGGAGCCAGACTGACAATGGAGTTTGTTTAACTTTAGTGGAAGCATGCTGAAACATAAAGCCTGTTTAACATAAGTGGAACCATACTAACCAGAGGGCCAATGGCTCTATATCGCTCACCTGAGCACTGAGGTTACAGCAACAAAACACCATGCACAACAGCAATAAAAAAACACAATTTATGTAGAGGATAATATTACAAACGTTTAAGCAAAAAAAAAGCTTTATCCCCCCTTAATGGCTCCTCAGAAGATCTTAATGGCAAAAAAAAAATGAAAATTTGGCCTTTCAGCTGAATGGCAACCAATCGAAATCAGGTATTTGGGAAAAATTCATATGGCTGGTAGAGGACTACTCCAGGAACATTTCTGTAAAGTCTTTGTCAAAATATCTGCAGTAACACAGAAATAAATAGCAAATGTCCACTTTCCCTATTATAAGTCTATGGAAACGTTAAGTTACCATAGCAACGAATTCACATGGGCAATGATAATATAAAACATACTTTAGGTAGAGGTATGCGAAGTATCAGCTTCACCCCCCCTCATGGCTTCATTTTTCCCATAAAAAGTCAATGGAAACTATAAGTTGCCACAGCACTGCAACCAAAGTTCTTATGGGATTGGAAGAAAAAGAATAAAATTTACGTGGAGGCTACTGTCATCAACACGTTTGCACAATATCAGCTTCATCCCCCATTTGGCTTCTGAGTAGAAGATTTTTTTTTTTTTCGAAAATTTACCCTATATTTTGCCATGGCAACCAATCAAATTCAGCGATTTGGAAAAAATTCATATGAATCGTAGAGGACTACTCAAGAAACATTTCTGTAGAAAAAAAAATCTAAATAACTGCAGTTAGACAGCAAAAATTGCCAATTTCCATTTTCCCCCTTATAAGTCAATGGAAACTCTTAGTTGCCATAGCAACCAAACTGCTGGAGCAATTGCCATGAAAAACAGTAATTCCATAGAGACTAGTACTAAGGTTCTTTCTGTAAAGTTTGAGCTTTATTGGCAACACTTTTTCCGCGAAGATGATTTTTTAATATTTTTCTATTTTTAACTATTCGGTTGCAATGGCAACCAGCCAAACTGCGCGATTTGCATAAATTTAACATGGCTGGTTAAAGACTACTCAAGGTACATTTCCATGAAAGTTTTGTTGAAATATCTGCAGTGGCATAGCAATAAATGCAAATTTTCCATTTTGCCATTATAAGTCAATGGCAACTTTCAGTTCCCATAGCAACCAAACTGCTAGAGCAATTGCCAAGAAAAACAGTACTTTTATAGAGACTAGTACTAAGATCCTTTCAGTGAAGTTTGAGCTTTATTGGTTGTATAGATTCTGAGGAGATGATTTTTTAATATTTTTTCTATTTTTAACCATTCGGTTGCCATGGCAACCAGCCAAATTGTGCAATTTACATTAACTTCATGTGGCTGATAGAGAACTGCTCAAGGAACATTTCTGTAAAAGTTTTGTCAAAATATCTGCCGTAACATAGCAATAAATGCAAATTTTAAATTTTTCCCATACAAGTCAATGGAAACTTTAAGTTGCCATAGCAACCAAAGTTCTGAAGCGATTTGGATAAAAAACAGTATTATTGGTTCCCGCTGCCTATAGATGCTACATATGAAATTTGGTAACAATGGGCCTTGTAGTTTCAGAGAAGATGTTGTTTGAAAATGTTGACGGACGACGGGCGACGGACGGACGGACGGACGGACGGACGGACGACGGACGACGGATGCCTGCCTATACTATAAGCTCACCTGTGAGCCTTCGGCTCAGGTGAGCTAAAAATGGAGCAAACACAATGTTATCGAAGCCATAATGACAGTTCAGCGTGCTAAACATAAGTCTAACCAAACTCACAGTATTATAGGAACCATTATGACAGTAATGTATAGTACCATGAGTGAAACAAAACTGACAGTGGAGCATGTTTATCGTAGGTGGAACTTTACTAACGGGGGGGGGGGGGATGCGTGTTTAACTTTAATAGATATAGAACCATAATCTCAGTGGAGTGTTTTTTACAAAAAGGTACCATAATGACAGTGGAACGAGTTTAACTTCAGTGGAGCCATAATAACGGCGATGTGTGTTCAACATTATTGAAACCATACTGACAATGGAGCTTGTTAACAATTAGTAAGACCGTTAAATGAGAGTAGGTGTGCTTCATATCAGTGGAAGCATACAGACTGGGAAGCGTGTTCAGCATTAGTGGAACCATATTGACAGTGGCGCATGTTAAACAGTAAAATTACTATTCTGACAGTGGATTGTGTCAAACATAAGTGGAACAATAATGACAGTGGAGCGTGTAAAACCATAGTGGAACCATACTAACAGTATCTAACGTGAGAATACATTCTGACAGTGGACTGTTGGAACCATAATGACAGTGGAGCGTGTAAAACCATAGTAGAACCATACTGACAGTATTTAAGATGAGAATACATTCTGACATAGGATTGTTTTAACATAAGAGGAACCATACTGATATCGGAGCATGTTTAACATTAACGTTCGATACCCGGTCCGGCCACATACTTTCATTTCTGCTTCCGCTTATTCAAGAAAGGCAGTTGCCAGTAACTGGTGAAAGTAAGTACTCTTAGTTCTGGTTAACCGCTTAAGATGTCTAAGCCTTCCCAGAAATAGTGTGGTTAGGTTAACTGGCCGTCCCGACTTGACCGTAGCTGTTTACCTTGGACGTTTTACAATAACTCAACAGCAACACATTAACATTAATGAAACCATAATAAGAGTGGGGCGTGTTTAACATAAAGTTGAACCAAAACGACAGTGAAGCATGTTAAACAGTGGAACCGTACAGGCAGTGAAGCGTGTTTAAAATTAATGGAACCATGATGGCAGTAAAGTGTGTTTTACACCATAATGACAGTGGATCGTGTTTAACATTAGTAGAACCATAATGACAATGGAGTGTTTGTTTACATTACTGAAACCATATTTACAATGGAACCATAATGACAGCGGAGTGTGTTTAACAGCATAAGAACCATAGTGACAAAGGAACATGTTGAACAGTTTTAGAACCATAATGACAGTGGAGCGTATTTAAAATTAGTGGAACTACACAGACAGTGGAGAGTGTTTAACATAATCAAACTGTACTGACAATGGAGTGTATTTAACTTTGTTTGATCCAAACTCAGTTGAAAGCATGTTAAATATTATTGACAGTGCAACATGTGTAGCACTAGTGGAACCTTAATGACAGTGAAATGTGTTTTACATTAGATGCTACATAATAACAGCGGGTCGTGCTAAACATTAGTGGAATCAAATAACAGTGGAGCGTGTTTAACAATATACGGACCATTATGACAATAGAGTGTGTTTTACATTATTGAAACCAAAGTGACAATGCAGCGACTTTACCATTAGTGGAATTATAATGACAGTGTGTGTTTAACATTATTGGAGCTATATTGACAAAGAAGACAGTGGGGCGTTTTTAACAATACTGGAACCTTACTGACAGCGGAGTGTGTTTAACATGAGCGGATAGATAATGGCAGTAGAGTGTGTTTTACATTATTTCAACCATAATGACAATGGATTGTGTTTAGCATTATTTGAACCATAATGACATAAGAACTTGTTTAAAACAAGTGTTACCACCGTCATTGAGTGTATTTAACATTAGTGAAACCATACTCACAATGATGCTAGATTATATTAATTGGAGCATGTTTAACATTACTGGAACCATAATGAAAGTGGATAATAAAGCTGGAGTGTGTTTACATTTTATTGACATATAAGCGTATTTAACAGTATTGGAAACATACTGACAGTGCAGTTTGTTTAACATTAGAGACACAATAATGATAGTTGCTCGTGTTTCACATTTTTGGGACCATCATGACTGTGGACCATGTTTAGCACTACTCGAACCATAACGATAACATTAGTGGAACCATATTGATAATGGAAGTTGTTGAACATCAGTGGAACCATACTGACAGTAATGCCTGCTCAGTATTAGTGGAACCATAGAGGCTATGGCGCATGTTAAACAATAGTTGAACCATCATAAAAGTGGTGCGTGTTTAAAAATAGAGGGAGCATACTGGCACTGGAATTAGTTTAACATTAGTGTATCCATAATGACAGTAGAGTGTGTTTTACATTATTGGAACCATACTGACAATGGAGCATGTTTTGGAAGGACTATGTTGTCCTGGGAAGAAAACAGGAGATCACGAAAGTAGTTCCCCTTTGTAATAATGCCAGAAAGACATGAAGGTATATCCACACACCTGGGGGGTGGTGGGGGTGAGGGGGGATAGTCGGGCGTTTGTGCTGGCTATAACTTTCAGTGTCAGGGCGTCCTACATGTATTTGGATAAAAGTAGGGCAAGGGCCTATTGTGCTTGCAGTAGGTGCGGTTGCTGGTTGTTTTGATTTTGTTTTTCTCGTCTATCATTTCTCTTTACTTTCTCCCCATCTCTGGAAGACGGTTCTATGTACTGAAATACTGTAGATCTAAGGGCTGAAAACCCAAAACTACCAACCAACCATTAATCACCTGGGGGTGAATGGGCAGACTTTGTTGTGGACTTCACTTGAAGGGTATGGATACAGCTCTATGTTTTTATACATTTTTTTACAAATATAACATTCTGTTTGCTTCTGTTAAGAACGAAGGAAAGAACAACTTTTCCACTAAAGGTTGATCCCTCTGTAGAAGGGAGGTAAAGTTCAAACTGACAGACTTGCTTCTCCGGATAGCGCACCTATAAACCTTCAAGGACAACACTGTCTCCCACAAGGAGCAAATTCTTCCTTAAAAATGGTCCTTATTTTTCCTGACAAGCAAACAGGAAATCACAAAAGTTGTTTCCCTTTGTAAAATTAACAGAAAAGAAAGGACATGTGTCCAGTCACCATAAGTCATCTTTTCTCATTACTTAGTTTATTTGTCTGGTTTCTATCTTTCTTCAAGTTATTTTATGTACAGGGAACCAGCATTGGAGAGACTGCATTTTCTCTTGTAACTTTTCAGAGAAGTTCTACGAATGTGGAGGCAGGTCTTTTTATGTATACATTGTAAATATGATAGCAAACGGGGCAACTTTAACCTATTTTTATACATTTGTAAAGTTTAGTTTCTACATAAGTTATTTATTCACTTTTCTTATTTATATAAACTTATATCATATTATGAATGTAGAGTTATTAGTTAAAACATACAGCATATACATTAGAGCTTATATATCAGATAGGATACAAGAAATCTGATTTTAATTCAGATATATCTTATATTAGCTAACATATCCTATACAGCAATATATTGTATTTGATATCTTACTACATGTCACATATTCTATTCTAGATATCTTATTTGTTAGTATCATATTCTTTTACTCATGGTAGACTAAATATTTGATACATAATATGTAAATATCAGATTAGATTTCTAATATGCTAAATAAGACATCTTATATAAGGAGTTATATATCTAGCATTTAGGATATAAGATATGTAACATAAGATATAAGAGAACAGAAGTAGTAAATCAGATGTCTTATATACTATATTAGATATATTTTATTCATTTAGGTTGTATGATCCAATAAAAAATATCTTTTTAGCATAATAGATATGAGAACTGGATACATGACTTAATTTATAAAACGTCATTTATAAGATAGCTGATGTTATATGAAATCTGATATAATTAAGAGGAGCCCCGGTAGCTCAGTGGGTTAAGCGCTGGCCTACTGATCTAGTGGACCCGGATTCGAGCTCCGCTAGAGGCGAGAATCTTTCCTACCGTAAACGGGGTTCCATTGTTTACAACCTTCCATTATCATCCTCCCATCGTCCTGATATGACTGATACTGTTGAAAAAGACGTAAAATCGCTAGTCATCCATCCATCTATAATATAATTAAGATACTTTATATGTCAAATAAGATATCCTATGTGTCAATTAGAACATATATGACAGCGTATACAAGGCATTTGACGTGCTATATAAGGTATACAAAATTTTAGATATCTGATTTGCTATGAAAATATCTTATATCTTAGGCCGATATCAGATATCTTAATTCATATAATTTTGATAAGGTATCTGATTTATCCAAATATAAAAAAGTACCTGATGCAAGTATCTAAGATATCACATATACTATATATAAAACAAGATATCTTATGATGACATATATTTTGATCAATCAGATATCTTTCTCATCAATTACGATATCTGATGTCGAAGTATATAGTATGGATTCATTCAGCAAAAACATATATTTGGATCAGTCAGATGTCTTTCTCATCAATTAAAATATCTGTTTTGGTGCATAGTATGGATCCATCCAGCAAAAGCATATATTTGTATCAGTCAGATTTCTTTCTCATCAATTAAGATATCTGATGTATATAGCATGCATTCATTTAGCGAAAACATATATTTGGATCAGTAAGATATCTATCTCATTAGTTAAGATATCTAATATTGTGTATTGTATGGATTTGCTCAGCAAAATCTAAGGCCTCATATAATCTATACAGATATCAAAGGCTGACCCAAGTCTCATTTTTTTTTATTTTGTACATGTCTTAAAAGGTATGAGTATACTTCAGGGGAAGAAACTCTGCCATTTTCTTTTTTGCCTCTCTTTTCAATATGGATCAACACTTAAATGAAAGAATTTGCTCCTCTAGGAGCAAATTATTTCTTTCAAGAGTTGACTCCTTTTTGGAAGGGTTACGTTGTCCAGGGAAGCAAACAGGAATTCACAAAAGTTGTTCCCCTTTGTAATAATACCAGAAAAACATGGAGGTGTACCGTACCCACACACCTTTGGTTGAATGGAGAGATTTCCAAGTGATGTTGTGGCTTAAGCTTTGTTCACACGACCGACAAGTTGGGTTTGATAAATTAAAATATGCTTGTGCAAATATATATATCACTATCTCATTGCCAAATTTATATGGTAAAGTTCTTTTGATTTATTTTTCCCTATGACCTTGAAATTTGCCATAGAATTTGTAACAGAGAAATTAGCTATGGAGATGAACACAGAAAGATTGATTTTGAACAAAGTATATTTCAGAAAAAAAGGTATATTTCAGATAAAAAAAAAAAGTGGCAAGGTTGCTGTTGCCACGGGTAAAGTTTATTTGTCCCAAAAACCTTGATAAGCTTTCTTTGTTCGTGTAAACACTGCTGCAAATATTTCCATAATTTATTTGACAGAGATTCTTTTTTTACATATATTGTGTTACAGTAGTTTGCTCCTTGTAAACGCAAAATACTTGGCATTTGTTTTCCTATAGTTTCTCTGACAAAGAAGCTTTGCTCCTGTGAACGAAACTTTACCAAGAATAATTTCTATACCACATGTACTTCATTGGGGACTTGAAATATCTATCCGTCTGTTCTTATGTACCAGAAACCAGCATGCACAGACTGAATTTCCTCGAAAGAATACAAAGAGGTTTTAGGTATGGTAGTAAGTATACAATATCCAACTGAGCAATGTTCTATCATTTTCTGCCTTTGTTAAGTTTGAATTCAATTTTGTACATGCACATATACATATATACTGTTATTTACTTTTAACATCTGTATAAACAGATTTCAGATCATGAACAGCGTGTGTAAAATACTGTAAATGACTTTATAAATAAGCAATTTGCTTACTGTCAAATCCTGATACTTTTGAAATTGTATTGTAGTATATGTATGTAATTCATAGTTAATAAAATATCGTTTAAACCAAAATACTGTAAATGGTATGGCTTCAAAGTAAAATGTTGAATTTATTTCAGATTACATGTACAGTCATCTCTCAATAGTTCTAAGTCAAAGTTCATTTCAAATTACTGATATTTCAGTGTAAATTTTCTTGTCCCAGAAAATGTACTTTGAGATATCAGGGGTTTGGGATAAAATATGAAATGTAAATAAAATTAGGAAATGTGCCCGAATAGTGTTCTTTGATATAAACGGGTACTTTGAGATATAAGTGTTCGAGATATTGAGAGCTGACTGTATATTTAGACAAATACCGGGACAGCATCTACACATGGAGCTAATACCATTATCAACCATTTTAGCGCCCTGTGCACTTAACTTTTACAAAATGGCGGTAAAAACTTGTGGTAAATTTTTTTTCTGATTAGCGAACATTTCAACGATTTGTTATATATTCAAGGAAACAAATTTAAATGTCAAACACAAGAGAAAAGCTGCTTATGGTCATAGAAGGATAGCGAAGCTTCACGAAGGAAAAAATGAAAGACTCCGTAGTATTTTTCAGTTTTTATAATTAGCAAGCAAAGGGATAAAGTAATAAAATATGTGCGCTTACAGTCATATGCCAAAATTTCCATGATATGCGCTTATAGGGGGTATGTGCGGTAATAAGGTCGAATACGGTACTATAGTTCAACCAGGACATGAAACGAGCATTTTGATGCGTGCAGATGGAGAGCCTCTGATAAGCCTACACATTTCCGAAGTCTGTTCAGTGTTTATTGTGCCAATCAACATGGATGATGAGCAGTCCTTATAGTGAAGACCAGGACTGATCAGAATGCACTGATGTACAGGGTTATCTTGTAGAAAATAATTATTTTGTATTTGTTTGTAAAGATTCTATCGAATGAATCGTACAGTGCCTTAAAGATTTTTATCATTGACGTTGAATCTGAGAGTGTAAAGCCATGCATTAAAAACGATAATCCACAAGTGGATTAAATATGCAAATTACGTCGTAGCGTAATGCGTTGACGTCCATAAAACGTCGCGTTTTCTAATGGCGAAATTGTGACGGTTTAGTGCAAAATTTGTAAATAAAATGCAATTTTTAATAACATATGATAAATAGCATCTTACATTCGTGCTCCTGAATTATTGAATTTATTAAACTCGTTGGGGGAAAACGATAAGATGCTCGGCATAGCCTCGCATCTTATCTCTTTCCCCAATTCGTTTAATAAATTCAATAATACATGAGCACTCATGTAAGATCCTCTATATAAATTAAGGTTCGCCATTTTTACAAAAGGAGACAATATATAGAGAATACCATGTTAATGTCTTTTGATATCAAGTTTATCAGGCGAGACCAGAAACAGCGTAGGAATGGCGAGGCTTGCCGAGTCAGTCCGACGTGTTTCTGGTCGAGCCTGATAAACTTGATATCAAAAGACACTTACGTGGTTTTCTATTTATCATGTATCATTAGTTTATTTTGAGGCGTAAAACGAGTCAAACGAATGAAAATCAAGTGCAGTTTTCTTCGACCTTACTGATGTTGCGAATGCGTATAATGACGTAATTCGGTGACGTCATTTGACCAATCGCGGGTTCTTATCATAGCTTACGTCAGTGTATAACCAATCGTCAGAGATTGCTTCCAAAGGCACCGCCTGATAACATTCGCGCAAGCGCAGTTCCCCGAGTATAGTAACATGATATCACATTATGTTATCATACCCCAGTTATCTGGTGGAATTTGCGGCTGATGCATGATAAAAATGACTTCCCATTTTTCACATGCTTCCCTGGATGACGTACCCTTACAAAATGTCACAACTCTTACAGGAAGGAATTTGTTCTTATGGGAACATGAATGTTTTTCCTTTAAAGCTGACCCTGGTTGGGAAGGGATACAAAAATGAAAGAGTCAGAGTTGGGTCTACTGAAATAGTATCCATTCATCTTGAGGCCCGTTATTTTGTATAGATGTTAATTTTAGGGAATTATTTGTTATACTTATTTTGTATGGATGTAAATTCTCGGGAATTATTTGATATATATGGAAGCGTCCTAGTGACAGGTTAAAAAAATATTTATCTAATACGTAGGAGATAGGAAGTCCTACGTAGGACTTAGTAACTCCTACGTAGGACTTACTAACCCCTACGTAGGACATATTAACTCCTACGTAGGACTTACTACCTCCTACGTAGGAGATAATAAGTCCTACGTAGGACTTACTAACACCTACGTAGGACTTACTAACCCCTACGTAGGAGATCATAAGTCCTACGTAGGACTTACTATCTCCTACGTAGGACTTACTTACTCCTACGTAGGACTTACTAAGTCCTACGTAGGACTTTCTAACACCTACGTAGGACTTAGTTACTCCTACGTAGGACTTACTAACGCCTACGTAGGAGATAATAAGTCCTACGTAGGACTTACTAACTCCTACGTAGGACTTACTAACTCCTACGTAGGAGATAATAAGTCCTACGTAGGACTTAGTAACTCCTAAGTAGGACTTACTATCTCCTACGTAGGACTTAGTAAGTCCTACGTAGGACTTAGTAAGTCCTACGTAGGAGATAATATAACAGAAAGAAATAGTCATAAGAAAGCCAAAAACTGCTACAGTATGTACTCAGCAGGCGTATAAGGTTGAAAATACGTCGTTTAAACATGTTTGCAACATAATCACTTTGCATCGACGTCGATATGACGTTGTTTGAACGTTGTTTGACATATCCAGATCTGGCATAGATCTTAGATAGATTTGTGGCTTGCCTTGAGTCACATACTTTCGGAGAGTTTGTGTAAATGCTGCAGTCCTTTGACAAAATGTAGTTCGTGAACTTGTTTCAATTTTTCCGTGTGTGTGTGTGTGTGTGTGTTCGTGAACTTGTGTCATTTTTTCCGTGTGTGTGTGCGTGCGTGCGTTGGTACGTGCGTGTGTGCGTGCGTGTGTGTGTATGTGTTTCTATCCCTATTGGTTTTTAGGGCAGAATGTGGGATTTGATTGTATTAATTCCTGATCATTGCCGATCTTTTTTCTTTACTATAATTTATCTGCTTCAAAACCTGTTACTCTAGGACGTGTGGCCAGTCTTTAATAACGTCATAATAACGTTAATAATTTGAGCTGAGACACGAGAAAACCAACAAGCGGTTGTGCAAACAGCGCAGACTCAGATGCGCCTAGGCATCAACCAGTCTGATCAAAACCTTCACTAAGCGCATTAAGGGTAGCTAAGGGTCTAAGCTATCTCCATGCGGACAGCGAAGTCTCTGATCAGGCTGAACGGATGCCCAGGCTGATCTGAGTCTGCACTGGGCGCACAACCACTTTGTTGGTTTTCTTGTGTCGCGGCCCAATTGTTTTGATGGTTTGTATTATTGATCTCAGACAAGACAAGAAATATTCGTTCAGAGGGCTGCATAATCCGCGGGTCAAATATTTACTCTTCACAATATATAACAATAAAAAGCTGTTTGTATTGATACAAAGCTGGATAAATTTACGCTGTAACATGAAAGCGATTTGATCAAGTATTTCTTAATCTATTCATCATGCATCGGTAATCTCGCTATTGAGAAGATGCTTTATGATGATTAGAAAATGTAGCTTTTTTATTCTCCATTGATAGAAAATAAGACTGTTGCAATATGTAACAATGTAATATCAGATACTTAAAAGCGTTTTCCAAATAAAGTTGCATTAGAATGGAGATAACCATAATACAGTTTTCCCGTAATCGAGATGCAGATTAATAAATAATACATTTCGAATTTATGAATTTTGTTATATAAACAACATTATTTGAAGCGGCAGTAATTTGAGCACAGATACACATAAAATACAACTTAAATATCTCTTACGTATGAAACAGCTAAGTCCTACGTAGGAGATAGTAACTCCTACGTAGGACTTACTAAGTCCTACGTAGGACTTATTATCTCATACGTAGGAGTTAGTAAGTCCTACGTAGGAGTTACTAAGTCCTACGTAGGAGTTAGTAAGTCCTACGTAGGAGTTACTAAGTCCTACGTAGGACTTCCTATCTCCTACGTATGAGATAAATATTTTTTTAACCTGTCACTAGGACGCTTCCATAGATATATATCATATACCACCGAAATAAGAATACTTCGTAATGCCGGCTAGTTATTCGCTCCTAAAAGGTAACTGACTATCAAAATTGTAAGAAACGAAAGTTAAGTGCATGTGACGAATCGTCCTCAGCTGTGTCAGAGGATCAGTAAAGGGCGACGATAACCCGGGCTCAGGGAAATGATGTTCGGGCATTATTCCGCGCCACATTATCCCTGAGTCCGGTTCCCGAAGCTCACAGTTGAGTTTTCAGAATCTATGCCAGGATTCCTTTCACCAGTAAAATTCGCCACATGCACAGGAAGAACAGCTATTAGAGTATCTCACTAGATCTATTTATGATATATTTCATGAAATACGAGCGTATATTTAAGTTTTCAGTGAATCGGAACGATGATGACTGCTATAATCAAAGTGCTATCAGTGAGATCCTGACAGGTCTGCATAAATGTGCAGGTTGGTCATGGTCTCACTGGTGCTGTTAACATACGCATTCAGACGTTTCATGTTTCCCAGTTGAACTGTTACGACGATCATTACTTTGGTCATAGTGCTGATAGTGAGACCCTGACCAGTCTGCATAACTGTGCAGGTTGGTCGGAGTCTCACCAGTGCTGTTATTTACGCTTTCAGACGTTCATGTATTTATCAGTTCAATTGTTACGATGATGATTCATGAGACCCTAACCCGTCTGAATAGCGTTGCACGTTTCTTATGGTCTAACTGGCTCCGTCGACGTACGTCTTCAGGCGTTATGTTATGTCTGCACCTATTAGAAAGTGTGTGCGCTTAAAAGTAGATGCATTCATATATCACTTCCTATCTTGTATATGTATATTGTATATCATATGTATAAATACTCATGGGCAATGATGGCTTATTGCACGTATCAAGTATATCAAGTATCAAGTATATTAATTTTGATATACCTATTTTGTATAGATGCTAATTTTAGGCAATTATTTGTATTTATTTGTTATACTTATTTTGTATGGATGTAAATTCTCGGGAATTATATGTTATACTTATTTTGTATAGATATTAATTCTAGGGAATTATTTGTCATACTTGTGTTGATTTTAGGGAATTACTTGTTATACCTATTTTGTATGGATGTTAATTCTAAGAAATTATTGTTTGCACTTATTTTGTATATATGTTAGTTCTAGGGAATTATTTGTTCTACTTATTTTGTAAAGATGTTAATTTGAGTGACTTATTAGTTATACTTCTAATAATTTTCTGCCAGGTCTATTTGACAAAAAGCAGGAATATTTTTCATGTAATTGTAAATCACATTTGTACTTTCACAGTCATACAATCTTTTTTATTGCATAAAAAGCAGTGCCGAGAGGTATTAACAGCCGTGCATCAACCGGCGAAAAGCCGTGTTTCAACAAGGGTTTGGCACGCGCTGTTGATGCACGATGACAGAACTTTCATTATGCTTGTGCCGGGCCACTAAAAGAATCCACCATGCAACTTTGTCTCTCCGGTTTTAGTCGAATTACAAAAATTGGTGGTGCGCTATCTAAGTGTGCCTATATGACGTCATCATGCCTTTGTAATCTGATGTCATCGTCGTGATTCAGGTTTAAAGCGATGTTGTTTACATTCTTACGATGCCACATGGAGAGTAAATAAGTGTTAAAGAAAACATGCATCTCAAGCTTTCAGCAATCAAGAACTGCAGGATGGTATATGAATGGATCAGGCTTGTTCTGCATGGAAATTATTGCTCAAGGTATCTGCTTTTTGTTGATTAATTTGCAATTTATTTTGCATCAACTACAACGACCATCTTGGACAATTTTCCGAAATACTGAGGTTGAATAGGATGATGGCGGCCATTTTGAATAGCTGAATGCTCTTGGGCCCGGAAGACGAATATTAGTAAAAAGATGTACCAGCGCGTTGGCTGTCAAACGGTGACAAAATATAGTGCCAATTTTTTTGCTTAAATTTCAACGATTAATTCGTTGAATTTATGCAATTACAGCAATCAAACATTTGTTTCCAATGCATTAACATTTGCCAGGTCCCTCGGGACCTGGCAAACGTTAATGCATGAAAGTAAAAAGTATGCAAAGACCAGGAACTGAAACAATCAAAATCCAAATCCAGCCCTCAAACCATAGTTGGAAACAACTAAGATTACAAATAATCAAGATACAGAGAACATATGGCCAACCGAGTGAGCAGCTTGTTCCCAAAAGGTGGCCACTCAGCAACCCAAACCGAACCAAAAATAATAATAACATACATAAGGTAAAACATCACAGAAACTCTGACACCAAAAACAGGCAACAAAGAACCACAACAGAACTACCGCCTTGGAACGGTCAGTAATGAATTACTGGGGGGCTTAAATCGATTTTACAGGCCCAACCTCACCCTCAGTTCTGAAGTGGTACAAAACATTTAGTTGGTTGTTCGGTTCGCATGATAACCCTCTAACTCGTCAATGAATCATCACGGTAAACACAAAAATCAAATTTCAACACCATGAAGAAGCAAAGACGAGGACTCAACAGATACAACGGGCCGTCTGACAGGTGGAGATCCCTGTCCTGCCAAACAACCCCACTGGAAATCTGAAGCAAAAGAAGGTCACCAGTTGAGCCCCGGTGGACCAACCAACAGACAAAATGGCTCCGGTCCCAACCAACTAAAATATATAGCTTTAGGTCGGGGCCATCATAGAGTCTGACGACCGATCCCCCGGTGTGCAATTAAAGAGTGCAGCAAAGCTATCAACCGTGATTGGGTTAATCACTAAGCATGCAGACTGTCGCATAACATTTAAATTATAGCCAATACGTTTGTGACGTATTATTATTTTTCGGAATTGATCAGAAAAATCAGTCCTACCCTTAATCTTTTTGAATTTGTATACTAAGTCACCATAAAATTCTGGTTCCGATAGGCCTTGGTGTAAAAGAAATTTTAATCCGACATCAAATTTTGAAACCAATTCATGGTGTCTGCGATAGAATTTAGAAAAAGCCTTTCTAAGCTTGTTTGATCCCTATAATCATATAATGTCGCTGTTATTCAGTGGGTCTAACACAGGGAGCCTATAGAAGCAATGGAAAGTTTCCGTGTTTTATTCTGCAACACTTCACTGTTTCGGAGCGCGTGAGTCTATTTGCTGACGTCACTGGCATTACTGACGTAATTTTGTGACGTTTTTAGACGTTAGACGGTGTAACGTCTCTTTTTCTTTCTTAAATCGCCATAAAAACGTACATTTATCTTAGATACAGTTAAGAATATTGGCGGGAGCATGAACGCGCTATTAGGAAGGCTGGGAGAATTTAAATGACACGAATACTTTTTCAGCGTTTTTTAGTGTTAGAATCGACACAGTTCAGCTCTAGCAATGAATTGTTGAGTAATAATTCACTGTTTGTCGGTCAGTTGTAAGAAGATATATCACTCGCGCTCCGCGCTCGAGATATGATCTACTTTACAACTGACCTCCAAACAGTGAATTATTACTCTACAATTCACTGCTAGAGCTGATCTATTTCTTAAATAACGTCGTATAAAAATCGAATGACCAGACGTGTAATAACACTTTGGCGCGTATACGTAACGTCATTGACAACGTCCATGTCAACAATGCGCTTTCTTATTGTATCATTTTAAGTAAAATTGGCGGCTAAATTATAAAGTCGTAAGCTCATACCTTTTCCGTATGAGGGGCCTTTCAGAAATAGTGTAAATGAGTCTTGCCATTCCAAGGAGTGTCGACCGATTTTTCAAAATGTCTTAATTTCGAAGTTTACATATCAACAAAAGACCTGTATTCAAAATATTTGGGACACTGGTACTTTCTTTAAAATATACCTTGACAATTATTGTAAGGATAGAAACACTGGGTAGAAATGGGCGAAATATTTAGGTAAAGGTGGGCAGTGTCGCTTCTCTTGGAAGTGTCCGCATTTACCTTAATAGGATCTACATTTAATAATTTATGTCTTCGTCCGCAACGTGATGGTATGCTAACACTTAGTTCTAATATGGCTTGACTTTAGCCCAGTTGGGCATTGATATCGAGTATTCGGTTTATTTCCGAAGGACCATATTCCCAAACAAATTATACTGTACTGTGTTTCTGGTGACAAATATAGCTGTTGTCAACTATGTTACAGGGCAATAAATTTGGTGCAATAATTTTTTCATTTAGTCTTTATTGCACCAAATTTATTGCCCTGTAACATAGTTTGGTGTAATAATTTTTTCACTTATAAAGACTAAGTGAAAAAAAATATTGCACCAAATTTATTGCCCTGTAACATATTTTGGTGCAATAATTTTTTCACTTAGTCTTTAAGACTAAGTGAAAAAATTATTGCCCAAAATTTATTGCCCTGTAACATAGTTGACAATAGCTATATTTTCACCAGAAACACAAAAGACTAAGTGAAAAAATTATTGCACCAAATTTATTGCCCCGTAACATAGTTGACAACAGCTATATTTTCACCAGAAACACAAAAGACTAAGTGAAAAAATTATTGCACCAAATTTATTGCCCCGTAACATAGTTGACAACAGCTATATTTTCACCAGAAACACAAAAGACTAAGTGAAAAAATTATTGCACCAAATTTATTGCCCCGTAACATAGTTGACAACAGCTATATTTTCACCAGAAACACAAAAGACTAAGTGAAAAAATTATTGCACCAAATTTATTGCCCCGTAACATAGTTGACAACAGCTATATTTTCACCAGAAACACAAAAGACTAAGTGAAAAAATTATTGCACCAAATTTATTGCCCCGTAACATAGTTGACAACAGCTATATTTTCACCAGAAACACAAAAGACTTAGTGAAAAAATTATTGCACCAAATTTATTGCCCCGTAACATAGTTGACAACAGCTATATTTTCACCAGAAACACAAAAGACTAAGTGAAAAAATTATTGCACCAAATTTATTGCCCCGTAACATAGTTGACAACAGCTATATTTTCACCAGAAACACAAAAGACTAAGTGAAAAAATTATTGCACCAAATTTATTGCCCCGTAACATAGTTGACAACAGCTATATTTTCACCAGAAACACAAAAGACTAGGTGAAAAAATTATTGCACCAAATTTATTGCCCTGTAACATAGTTGACAACAGCTATATTTTCACCAGAAACACAAAAGATTAAGTGAAAAAATTAATGCGCCAAATTTATTGCCCCGTAACATAGTTGACAACAGTTATACAGTAGGTCGGTCACTAAGGCTTTCTAGTTAATTTTAAAAAC